>VWZG01010421.1:341561-505115 GCA_013396735.1 Grallaria varia | reverse complement strand
AGAAGAAATGTAATAACAGCACTTCTTTGCTAGAGCAATAAAATGAAGAATGCAGAAAATTGCAACCTTTTAGCCTGCCTGATGGAATGAAAAGAACTGCATTACTGGCATTACTCCTACAATTAGGATCAAATTAATCAACACCTGAGTTGCAAAAAGCAGACAATTCTTCTTAACAAGTGATAAAAAAATGGAAAAAATCAGAAAGGGCTTAAACAAAGTTCTGTGAAATCAGCACTAAGGCTAAAAGGTAAAATGACAACACTTTTTGGTCAGAAAAATGTTATTACTAAATTCCCTTATTTTGCTATTATTTAAAAAATATAGGGGTTGGGGAAGTGATAAAAACAACAGATGACAGATGTCTTCTGTCACTTTTCAAAACAAATTAAATCTATGCTCTAAAATATACTTCAGCCATAAATACTGAGCTGCTGTCATACACATCTCTTGAACAATCATACTTGAGGCATTCTGACAAAACTACTTCCCACATACATAAGCCATCTGAACATACTTGCACCAGTTCAGACTGTGTTGCCAGAACTAAGATCAAAAGCACTACAAAACCTGTGAACATCTGCCTAGAAAACATCACCAAGTCCTGTGAAATCAGGCTCTTCCTCAGCAGTATTTTGACACTCAGCATCAAATACTGTCAGCTGAAGCTATCTTCAAAATCACAGCTAATATAGCATTTTAGGCATGTATAAGCACACAGAGAACTGTAAAAACAGAACTAGGCTCTAATCAGTAAGCGTATTTTAAAAATGCCAAATACCTTTAAAATTACAACATCCTCATGTTCTCTGATAGCTCATTTATTCCTTGCAAGTTCAACTTCATGTTTGCATTTGTTACACTGAAGACCTGCATTGTTTCACTCACAGTTTAAGACAAATAAATAAATATGGAAAAAACCTCCAATGAATAAATACACAAGGCCTGGGAGTGAATTTTATCAACTAACAATTATTAAAATATCCAGAGAAAGATTATTTTGTTAAATATTTTTACACAGTAGAGAGGGAAAAGAGGACTTTAGAGAAGACACTCCTTACTAGCCTATTTGCCTTGGTTGTAATCTCTTACATGGGTGTAAATGACAGTCACTACTAAAATTTCTCATGAAGGTGCAATAACAAATAATGCTGATGATTCCATAATGGGATATTTCACTCTGAAAATCTTACGCTACTTTCCTCAAGATTTAGCTATTTCTGATGTATAAGCATTTTCTGGAACACTCACAGAGAATAAAAAAAAAGGAGAAACCAAAAAACTCCATAAAGAATGACAGTCAATTTTTACCCCCCCCAGATACTGTATTGCTTTTTGTGTTTTCAAAAATACATCTGTAGCAACTTGGTGTATCTAACATTTCAGCTCCCTTAAAAAGTATTTTCTGAAGAGGAAGTTCTCTACTAATACACAGGTCTTACTGGAAAAGCAAAAACTAAACCTTAGTAACTGAGAAATCTGTAAAATTTGCTAAAAAAAGTTGGGCACATCTCCTGCATACAACATGCTAAAGACTGACTAACTCCAGGAGTAAGGCAAATGAAATTAAAAGAAATATCCAAGGGATTAATTTGATGAATAATAAATCAGAAGGATAGTACATTATCACCATCACTAATGTCAGAGCATATTATTAATGATTGGGCATAATATGGTGCTAAATTAGTTAAAATTATTGTGGGTTAAGAGTTAAAATCCAGTGATTTTTACCATTAGGCTAAACAACAATAATTTGAATTTAAAAATCACGTATTTCAAACACCCTTTTATTTCAGCCTCTTCAATTCTGAACCATTGAGTGCTGTAACTATTTCCCCAAGCAACTGAATTAGAGACAACTAGCATGCACTCTTCTTATAAGACTCTGCAGAACCTCCTGTGCGATTTAGTTCTACTTCTAGTGCCAAGAGCCCTCGTAGTCTCACAAGAAGAGTATGACTCATCTCTGTGTCTGGAATGAGTAACCCAGAACAGAATGGGGAATTCCAACCCCCAAATATGAATTAGCAGATCAGATTAACAAATTCAGACAGGCACCAGTCTCTAGTCTGGAATAAAAATACAGATATTAGCACGCAAAATGGAGCCAGGAAGAGCCTTCTGTACAAGCCTCAGCAATTCTGATACTAACAAATTCCATGCTATTATTCTGAAATCCTCAATCAACATATATATCAATCAAAGTTTCCAAACTGCTGCAGTATAAAAATCACAAATTCAGTTATGCAATTTATCAGCATCAAAAGAGGATAGCAAAAATCCTGCTGGCCTATCTGCAGGGACCCCTAAATTTCTTCTGACATTTAAACGCTGGCCTTTTCCCATGATCCCAAAAACAAAGGGTGTTCCAAGCATACACTACAACATAATGGAACCTGGGAAGGACAGCAGTGTACAGATGTACAGCAAACCATTTCTCTCCTTACACCCAAGCAGGAATAGAACAGGGAGACAATTCCCTCTATTGCTCCATTTGTAGGAGGCATGACAGATCCACAATATTAGGATTCAAAAACAATGCTCCTTAAAGTCATAAATCCTTCCTTATCTGACAGCATCACTGGAGAGACAGGGCTCCTGCATCAGTTACAGATCTCGAGATCCTACTGCAAGAGTCCCTGTCAAACCTAATTGCAGTTTGGTAGAGCATGGGAACTTGGAAACCATTAAGTTCTCATCAAACACAAGAAACAGAAATTATTATTAATAGAGACCCTACAAACCTGGCAATTAAATACTGAATCATTTACTGCAAAATAATAGATAGGGGCAGGAAGAATCAGTGGCAAAATAAAGACCGTGCCTTCTGTGCAGGATCCCCAGACAGAATTATAAACTGAGACCTTGCAGGGCTGTGTTAAATAGGAGTAACACTATGCAGAGCAGGAATGGATTTTCTTAAGTAGTTTCCATATAATGGGCTTGGTAGCTTTGAGAAATGCCTGTCCTTAATGGTCATTCTATTGATGCAGAGCCTTCCTTATCTGACAGTTTCACCAGAGAGACAGGGCTCCTGCACTACTTACAAATCTCAAGCTCCTTCTGCATGAGTCCCTGCCAAACTTAATTTATCTGTTTAGTATGAAATGTATAAATGATACAGTAACAGTTACTGAAACAGCAGTGAATGAATCATCAGCTACAGTAAACACCATTTAGAAGGCCCCAATCAAAACATCTTGGTAATACCACAAGTTTGGAACTGCCAACACAGAGATAGGCTTGCACAAACTGCAGTTCTCTGGATCCTTCAAAATCATCCAGAGAAGGAAGAAAGGTGGAGCAACATAGACAAAGTGGCAGGGAAAGCAGTTTCTTTGCCTTAATTTTTTCCTCTTAGGCAACTCTTTCGTAGCACAGAGATTGGAAAGCAACAACCTCTCCCCAAGCTCCTCATATGTACCCTGGCTTCTCAAAAAAACCTTGCCACCTCACTGCATGCTTGACAACACACCAGCCACTTCCTCCAGATTTTTGAAGAACAGCCTACAGTTTCCTATGAAAACAAGAGGCGAGGTAATATGTGCAAATCAATTTTGGACATGACTCAGAAGCCAAAAAAGGCACAAGCCTTTCTCTACTGACTGCACTTTATTGGTCGTGGCAGCACAAAAAACAAGCAGCAGCCTTGTCATGCTGCTTCCACCGGAGGTAAAATATAGCTTCCAGGACTAATTTTGTTCTGAAGAGTTTCCTTCTGATATTTTGTATATAGATTGCCATTTGTTTTCATCACCTAGATCTAGCTATTTTTTGCTTAGATTAAGCTTTAGCAAATTTCAGAACACATGATGAAATAGCTAAATATAAATAAATAGATAACATAGCTCAGTTGTCACTGGAGTTACTGTTCGCTTAATGAGGTTGTGATTTTTGTGACTGCACACATAACACAATCTACAAAATGTTTTCAAACTCTCACTGTAATACACAGTGGCATCTCATTCTATACGTCCTTAAGATATTTACATGTCCACAGATTATCTGGCAGGGAAAAACACAAAGAGGAATTGCACCAGGCAAAACACACCAAACAAACACAACAGTCTGTCTAGACTTAATCTTCAGTTTCAAAATAAATTTTACTTCTGTAAAAACAGTTTTTACTTCTTCAGTCTTTCACACGCAAAAGTTTTCATCTCTCCGAGCTCACTCGCACATGTATCCTTTTCTAATATATCTGATCTGCAAACAGAGGCTTACATAAGTATTTTTAGCTATATTCATCTCTACCTGTCCATCTCCAATCTACTACACTTACAGCAGGACTAAGATTTGGAAACACTTAAAATATACTGATTGTCAAATAATGTCTTCCTGCCTGCTAGCTTTTAATACTGCAGATGCATCTATAGTGCTTAAAAGTAATTTTGTATTCTGTCATGAGACTGGTCAGGTTTTTCTAAAGGATGTGTAGAGGGTGCACACACAGGAATACACTGCACTGCCAGCCACAGCATGGCCAAGGTATTTTCTTCAGGATACTGTGTTTATTCAGCTAAGCAAGGATATGAAAATACAGAAGTTTAATGGCAAGGCCTGTATGTGAAACAGCTACTGATTACCTAGTGAATAACGCACTTCACTCAGAAGATCTGTGTTCAAAAAAATGCAAGTCTGTCTAAAACAAGGAACAAGAATTTCTGGTAAGGGGGCTATTCTTTGAATGAACTCACAAGAAAACAAGCGAGACTTGAATTTTAATTCTGAATTCCGTAGTCATGTCTCCTTTGCTATGAATCTTATCTCTCTCCTTTTCTTGTAGAACACATTCATTTGCTTGGAGAATGTGTTCAGTTGCAAAACTTCTGACAACACCTATACTGTCATACAAAACCTCAACAAAATGCTCTTATACTTCTGTGTCTACTACTATTAACCTCAGAATTCCTGCTCTATATTTTTTCTAGTCTAGCCACATTATTTTCCCAGAGCATTGTCTGTTTTTTTCTCCACAGACAGACATACATGCCATACAGCCAGATTCCTACTCCTGTTCAGAAATAACGCTCGAACCTGCATTACCCTCCAGTTAAGTAACTTCCTAGGTCAAGTGCCCTGTGTTCAAAAAATTATCAGGTCTCTGTGATCTGAACATCAAAGCCCCAGCTGCCTTAATATTCCTCCAAGCGTGCAAAACAGAAATATAGTTGTTGTAGCAGGTCACTGCAGATTGCTATCACTGAAAATTCCAGATGAAGTTATGCCTGAACCTCTGCTCCTGCTATTTCTTCTTTTCTTTTTGGATGCTGATAAGCAACACAAGCAGTATTGGGCAGTGTAACCGATCATTTCAAAAAGGCAGATTTGTTGGCTTTTTTCAGACCTAGTAGCTATTTCAGGGATACTGCCCTAGGGTATTGTCATTTACATGCACTGTGAACCCGATTGAAGGCACTAAGTGGTGTTAGAAAGAGAGAAAAGGGGGAGGTAAGGGACCCAGACCTCAAAATAAAAGAGACTTTTCTGATGTAAAGGTCTGAAACATCTCTCTGTGCGGAATAAGATGATGTAAGGCTGAACAACAGCTCTGTCATATTCCAATTCCACCATTCAGCGCTCTACTAGGTCAGAGAAAATTAACACTAGACTAAAATAGCTTTACACCTTCTTAGCATATCCACATGTCATACATAATTAATACAAAAGCATCTTACACAAACACCATAATTTTATCAGCATACATAATTTAGGTAGCACTAACCAAAAAGCTCACATACATAAAACTGTTACATATACACACAACAAAGCTTCCGGATATCTACTCCCTTTATCTTTCTCTAGCCCTAGAAAACACCATTCTACTATTTCTGTGTAGAAAATTAAATCAAACAGCCTCAATGGTGTTCATCCTTTCCTTAATAAGTGTTGCACTTCTCTGATCAACAGAAAAAAGAACATAATTTTGACTGGGGACAAAAGTGACAAAGAAGAAATTACAGTGAAAGCACCTGAACTACCACACCCTTATTGAGGACTTGGAACTATAGAACAAAGTCACAACAAAATGCAGTAGCTGTGAATAAATTTATAAACTGAAGAGGTTTTTTTTTTAAAAAATCAAATCAATGGTTTACAAAGAAAATAGCAACCAGATCCAACAAAAACCGGTACTGAAGTGTTAACTTTCATAACTCTGTATTCAACTGGGGGTTTGATCCTTTATCTACCAAGTTTCCTGTGGCAGAATCACCTACTTGCTCAGCTCAAGGCCATAAGCACATGTCACGGGCAAGTTGTAGCACTGTCACTTGCAAAAATTATAAAGAATTAGGTAGAAGCCCACAAATCCATCTCTATTACACTAGTAATTTGAGGATAAAGTATCAGAAATTTTGGGGTGGAGAATGCAAAGTAAACAAAATGATCAGATTATCAATTTTAATTTTACATATGTAATTTCTGTGAAGCAGAACTGCTCAATATTGTAGAAATCAGTAAGTATTAGATTTCTGCAGTGATTTCTCCTCCTCGTCCTGCGGATCTCTGCTTAGCCCATGGAATAACGTCATGTCTGCCTTCTGCTCAACACTGTCCTTTGCTTTGCATATGTTAGGACTCTCACACAAAAAGTCCTTTGCTTCCATTTCATTCTTTTACTTATTCCAGTCCTTTTTCTATGAAAAGGTTAGCAAAAGAAGTTTCTCCTGAAGAAGCTATTCCATTGAAGCAATGAAGGTTCAGCAGCCTTATCCTCTATTTTCTGAGTAGTCTCGAAGCCTGGCTAAGTCTGCAAGAGCCAGAGAGTAAAGCACAGCGCAAGACTAAGCCAAGACAGTGGCTGGTTTAAAGATGTCTGTCACATTACCTTTTTTACCAGCTTCGTGTGCATAAAGTAACAGTAAAAAGACAGAAGAAAAGAACTGACAAAAAATAAAATTAGTATCTTCAAGAGTCAGTCTGAGGAAAAATATTAGCTTTTTTACATAATTGGGTTCTCAACAAAACAGCATGTGACCCAGAATTATATCTATTAAAGGCTTCTCCCAGAACTAACATTTAGGTCTCTTCCATCTCAGACTAACCAACCTTACTTTGCAATAATATCTAATGGTCATGTACAAACTGAACAAGGGAAAGAGGATTCACCACCACAACAGAGACATGGAACTTTGTGTTCCTGCAAACACTATTTAAAAGCTGCACATCACCATCAATCTTTTGAGTATTGTTGGTATTGATTTTTGGGGTAGAGGAAGTTTCTTATTTGTGATGTTAAAATAGCCACACTCTTAGTGTTAGTTGAAAAAACCTATAATGAAATTGCACCTTACCCCAAACAGCAGCACATAAAATATGTGATGATAATAACTAGAAATAAATTAAAATCACAAATGGAATCCGACTTTTTGTTGGGTCAGGTATGTTACTTCTTCATAGCTCTGTCCTGTTCCAGTGATTAGCTGAGATAGGAGTAACAAAGCCAGCTCTAGACTCAAGAGCTTGCAAATACCAGGAAGGCTGAGATCCTGTAGGTCCATTTCTTATGAATAGCCTCATAGGCACTGTTCTGACATTCACTCCTCTCAGCGGCGACAAACAGCTAAAATGCGCAATAACACATGTAAACTTTATATCTCAAATAATTTGTTTTCATCCTTCTTCTTTATCCAGACATAGAACACAATCTTAATGGGTCAGGGGCAACAATTTTGTTGCAATTTCTGAACTTAGATCTTCAGCCATTTTTGCAGATCATTCAATGTGATAGGAACAGAGGGTGTCTAATCTGACTAATATGCATATTTACCAAATAAACTTCAAGCTTTCATATTGAAAAAAATTAGCATACTCTGAGTATGCAACATGTGGGAGCTGGAACAAAAATTTAGTGTACACTTCAGCAATTAACCATTGATGTGCAGGATGACACATACTGGCAGATTTTTGTAATGTGGGATAATTCTAGTTGTATTCATAATATCACATTTGAATGCATAATTTTTGTTGCACTTTCATTTAATGAGCACACAGTTTCATATGCCTGAGCTTTAGGAAGACCACCATGTATTTTGACATAGGAGCTACACTGCTAAGTGAATATTACATCTAAAGCAACACTTGAAGAATAAAATCAAGAACCACTTTAAAATTACAAACTGTTTTGCTAAAAACATAGAATTGCAAATGTTACAAGCCAAAGATTAGAATGATTGTTAAATCACACTATTGACACCAATTTAGAGGTAGGGATGCTCATATACATTTCCTCTTAATGCTGAGACAAAAAATGGAAGACATCAGTAACCATGGAAGCGTTTACTCTCCAGATCACTCAGGAGCAATTCTGACCACATTCCTATCCTATATATTAACGTGTTATGGGCTTGGTGTAGTACCGATAGAATCAGTAACACTAATAACAATTACTATAATAACATTATAATAATTTGTGCACCAATCTAACAGAAAACTTCCTCCAATCAGAAAAATCTGTGAATTAATCCAGAGCTATTATCTAAACAAAGCAGCACTATTCAACTAACATCTCAATGTTCCACTGGAAACTATGAACACAATAAAATTTCCCAATTAAGTATTAGAAATGGAAATGTCTGTAATTAGAGATATCTAAAAGAAAGGTCAAATTACAATTCTGAATATCAAAAATGACTCACAAACTTATCGAGGCTATGATGAATTTAAGTCTCACAAAATATTAGGGGAAATGTTTGAAACAAACACCACAAAGCTAGGGTTCTTGGGAATTAAAATTCTTGCAATCAACTTATTAACTAAACAAACGAGTAGCATTGAAATACTCCGCATGATTCCTTGTAAATCACAGAATGGTTTGAGTTCCAAGGGACCTCAAAGATCACTTACTTTCAAATCCCCTGTCATGGACAGGGGTACCTTCCTCTAGACCAGCTTGTTCAAAGCACCATCCAGCCTGGCCTTGAACACTTTCAGGGATGGGGCATCCACAGCTTTCCTGGGTAGCCTGTTCCAGTGTCTCACCACCCTCAGAGTAAAGCATTTCTGGCAACTTACAGGATTTAATACGGAACCAAGTATATTTCTGCAGACTGTTAACATAGAGCTACTTCTTAATACCATTTTTCACCAGACTTTTAAGAATGAAAATAATGAATAGCAGTGCTCAAATTTTTAAACCTGTATCTAATTTCAAGGCCTTGCACTCTTACACACACAAATATAGTTAATTTTCCTATATTATTAGATGAAGTATAATGTTACTCAGAAAAAAAAAATCACAATTTGCTTTATCCAGTCACTAGTTTATCTGCATGTGCTGTGAGAGCTACTGAAAGATCTTTTGAAGATGTCTTAAGGAGATGATAATAAAAATAAAGAATACCTGATTCTTCCTCCTCCCAGCAACAAAAAACCCCCAAAAAACCCTCTATACTTACTCTTCTCTAAGAAGCAAATTCTTCATAAACTATCAACAATGAATTCTCTCACTTGACCTGGCCTAGATTTTCTGACATACATGAAAAGTCTCAGCTCTGTCTCAAAACATGCAATCATAATTCAATGCAAGTATAAAATATATCTGCCTCCTCTGCTATAGTTTTTTCAAGTCTTAAATTCTTCTTTTGCATCCTTTATGATTTGACTCAAAACAGTATAAAAGTTTCCAGTCTCATCCTATTAAAGAAGAATTTCCACCTATATAGCACAAAAACTTATTATAGTAATAATTGGGCAACTGCATCCTTTGTTGCTTTTTCTTGTTGTCATCGTTACTATCTACAAACCCTCCATTGCCCTTTTGTAGCAGATCACAAAGTTCACCTTTTACAAATCCAATCCATATTTTAAAATTTGTCTCCTTATAAACAGACTGCCACATATGGTGTTCAGACGACAAATCCATAGATAGCTTTGTCCAAATCCTCACGAACTTCTTACGCAACAGCAGTAAAGCCTTTTATGACCCATTTAATTTCACACAAGATTTTCAAAAGGATATTAATCTTTTAAAATGACTGAAATTCTGCTAAATCCTTCTCATTTGCTCTGTGTAGTACCATTTAACTTTGCTAGTTGCCATGTTACATATGTCCTATGAACCAAATTTTGACCATATGCTTATGGGAACCAGGTGCCACATAGAAGGACTTAGCTGGATGCTCACAGTCACAGCACCTCCAAACTCCAGTCACTTTAGTGACCATTTCTAGCATCTCCATCTCAACTTATCATATCTCGTCCAACGTATATTTTCACCCATGGTGATCTTCAGCTGCTGGTGGAAAAAGCCAGATTAGAAATAATTACCTAAGAACAAATCCTCAAATCAATGCAAGTGAAAATCCTCATTTGCTCTGTTCCGAATCTCTTCACTTTTCCCCCCTCTACTGTGACAGGTAGTTTTAACTACCATCTCTAAGGAAAGTATGGTTTTCCATTTATGCCCGGAATATGTTATTTCTGCTCTGTGAAACGGATGTTTTTGTTCAACAGTAGCCTATGAAGTCCGCATTTTCCTAAGGTTAAAGGCTCTGCTCATGCACTCCTACCATCTCCTATTTCTGCCAGCATCTACAGCTTGTGGATGTAGGGTGAATCACTGTTAAAATCTTACCCGGTTGTTTACCATCCTTCTGGAGATGTTCAACTCCAATAAGTCTTTTAACTACTCCTCCTAATTTAGTTCTGCCTGAACAGTGTGCTGCATTTGTCTCCTGGAGCTGTGCATTATTTGTTCTTCAGTAATGGTTCACAGTCAAAGGGTCTGACAGAAGTTTCACCAAGTGCTCAAGCTCTAAACACACACATCATTATTTAATGAGCCACAACACAATGCAGTCCCAATGTACTGTACATGCAAAGTTGCTTCTGTGTAATTTTATTTACAAGACCAATAAGAAATATTTTTTTCCCTGCATTACATAGATGCATTTAATATGCACAAAAGAAAAAGAAATTAAAAATAAACCCCTTATTCTTCAATTAGCAATCTAGAAAAAATAATGTGAACAGTTTTCACTAATGAACTCAAATCATGATTGCTTTCAAAATTCTGAAATTATGTATTTTGGCTTCTTCCAGAAGTAGGGTGATTTTTTTCCTTGTTCTGTATGTGCATGATTAACTCAGACTTGCACCTAGGTCTGTCTTGCTTAACTTTTGTTAAGAGAAAAAGAAAGAATTCTATAAAAATCACTACTTTTTACAGTTAAAAGTTCACTGATGATGTTGTCAATGATGACAGGTGTCCCTAGGACACACTGGACAGAACTGACTGCAGATCTACATGCCAGTACTAGATTTGTCACCTTTAAACTTCTTTTCCGTGCAACACAAGACTTTAATTTGGAAGGCACCTTAGAGTCATATAAAGTCTGAATGGAAACTTTTGTTCAATCCTTTGACCCATTTCAGTAAGGCAGTACATGCTATCAAATGGCAGCATTTTTAAAAATACACATTGTAAAAAAAGATCTTTGAAGGTTTGATTGAGTGATCTAATTAGTAATCACACTAATTATATTACTTCCATGCCTGGTGCAGATGCTGATTTCTGTGTTTTCCCCAACTGCCCAAAGGGAGCTTGTTACTGACTTCCATATGACAGAAGGCTTCTCTGCCTACTTTTACTCTTGGGGCTCTCAGAAGTGGTATTTGTTACCAGCAGATGATTTCAGTTGGAATTCAGAAGGCCACAAGTCGGCAGCTGCAGGTCTTACACAGCTCCCTAATATTTTGAGGAGGGCTCCCAGGTGACCTCCCAAGACTATAGAGGAGCAGCAAAATAATGAAATATCCAGTAAAATCAAGCCAATGAGGCTCAGAAGATTGGCATCATCAGAGAATGCTAAGATCCAGTTATATGCCTCATGCTCACAGTAAGAGTTCTAGAGAACCTTTAACAAAACCTGCCCGAGAACAACACCCAAACCTCCAACACAGGTATGCTGCTGTTGGCAGCCACATGAAGATGGGGCTGAGGAAGTCTGCCCATGTCTGTTACAGACACACCATACAATTTCAATTATGGTCATTGTGATGGTTGTTAAATGTGTATTATAAAGCTATCTATTAACAGTGAAATTTGCTTTTTTTCATGAAAGCAAACACCTGTATGTCAACCACTGCACATTCTTGTGAGTTTGGTAGAGCGTGGGAACTTGGAAACCATTTTTAAGTTCTCATCAAACATAAGAAACAGAAATTATTATTAATAGAGACCCTACAAACCTGGCAATTAAATTCTGAATCATTTATTGCAAAATAATAGATAGGGGCAGGAAGAATCAGTGGCAAAATAAAGACCGTGCCTTCTGTGCAGGATCCCCAGACAGAATTATAAACTGAGACCTTGCAGGGTTGTGTTAAATAGGAGTAACACTATGCAGGGCAGAAATGGATTTTCTTAAGTAGTTTCCATATAATGGGCTTGGTAGCTTTGAGAAATGCCTGTCCTTAATGGTCACTCTATTGATGTAGAGCCCAAAGATGATTTTTCTAATTAAGCAATAAATTACAGCTGTAGCAAAGTCTGGTAAGTCACTATTAGATCCGTGCAGAGCTCTGAAATTTTAGATTGCTATGGACACAGGAAGTCTCTTACCTAACTTTACTCATTAATTCTTGCTTCTCCACCTAGTTTTTCTTAGGGCTCTGAGATAAAAAAGCTCCCTTCAGACCTCCCGATGTCACTCAAAATATAGGTGGTTTTGACTCTCAAATTATATTTACAACAGTAACTTTAACAGCTCCTTTCCTCTCCTACATTTTCTTTGTTTCCCCTCATGAAGCTCAAAAGCCTTTATTAGGATTTTGACTCATTGTGGTCTATTTTATCTTAAATTCTGGTTTTTCCCTTCTGAGGGGCTGGGGAATGGTGCTGTTGATATGCCATCTCTCTTTGTGCTCAAAAACTTGTAAGACAGAGGTTTGATTCATTCCAGATCACTGGGAGGCAGCCAAAGGCAGACTCCAGACAGTCCTGCTGACAGCATATGCTATATAAAGGTAAACATGCTTTTTGACAGCTATATATATACACTTTCAAATGGCTTCCACTGACAGAGGCAAGACCCAAAACTCGTCTCTGGACTTTCGATTGGAACACCTCAGCAATCCTGGAGCTAGCAGATCACTTTAGATAATTTCACATTTTCCTTTGCATTGTAAAGGCTTCTGAGATATCTGTATTTGAGGAAAAATAAATAATAGTGCAACCTCTGCACCTAATAATATAGTTATTGGAACAGTCAGTGAAGGAGAGTTGATGGAAAAGTGCAGGGAGAAATTGTTTTAATAGACAACATTGGGGGTCTTCGCTCTCTGGGAAAATTTCTTCCTTAACCTTATGCAACTGGTTTGTAACTTGGGTAGTGTACTCATGCCCTCATGATGAAAACAACATACTACATAGTGACTAAAAGTCCTCAACATCCACAAAAATCTCAGGCCTTTGAAATCCTCTCTATACTTCTAGCTTCAGCAGTTTCTTAACAAGGAGAATAGAAAAATTACACCTTATACACAACAGTATTTCATGCCCAATTTGTTCACTTACCATAAGAGAGGTTAAGCAGAAGCAGCTCATTTACTTTGAAAACAGACACTATTCTACATACCTTTACCATATACCTTCTAACATCTCCTCAAGCTAGTGCAGTCTTGATCCACTTCAACTTATTGATGTCCACACTTCTTTATAGATGCAGAGACCAGATTTGACATAGGAAGGTCATTGATTTGTACAACAACATAACACAGTCACTTTCACTTCTATAAAGTACTGTATTTGCATCTTTCATTAACATAAACAGCTTACCCAAATGTTTTTCAAATGTTCAAACAAATCCAGAGCTTAATGTAGGTGAAATAAGGATAACTGTTCACCCTACACAGTACTTCTGAAAAACCAGACACCCCACATCACACCTACCCAAATAGCACCTTAGCTAAGTGTCTTTGCTGATGCTGAGCTGCCAACAAACAAGAAGGCCTGTGGAAATCTGTATCTTAGCTTTTACAATCCTAAATATATTTAAGAACAGAGGTATCATCACAATTCTTTTTCATTTTCCATACTTCTAATTCACAAGCATTTTGCCTGAAATTCCATTAGTATTCAACTTTCCCTTAAAAACTCTAAAAGCTTTTAGAAATGCAGAATTCCAAATAACTGACTTCCACTATGTCAGTGCTACAGCTACAGAACATCAAAAGATGAGACAAAATACCAGACAATTCTTTGGAAAAACCATTCTTGCTCATTCTAAATTACACTAAAATTTCAACAGACATCTTATACAAAAGTAGAGTTTCCAAATCTGCAGTTCCACTTATCATTCTTTTTGCAAGAAGGTTGCACTCAATTGCATAGTTATTGACAGGAGATTTAATCACAGTTAAGGTGCAAGGTTCTAGCCTGAATAAAAGTCTACACAGAAACTTGAAAAACGTGTTTAGTGTAATGACTAATTTTTAAAAAATGAAAAAATGTTGCCTTCTCTCCTTAGAGCCAAAGCTTTCATGCTCAGTCTGTACCTTACTTCTTCACGAAAGCACAAATTGCCTGACGCCAAAAAGCAATACATGCCAGAAAGGTATTATTACAGGGAGCGTGTCCCTCTGAGAGCAAGCGAAAAAGATTAAAACTTTGTCACCAGTAAAAATAAAAATAATAAACTTCTCATGCCAAAACTTAAACATAAGGCACCAAGCACACAAATGGGAAGTCTCATTATTAGCAACTTGGGAAAAGAAAGAAAACACAGTGAACAAAGGTCTGGCGGAAATCATGGGATAGCATTTGCCTACAAGCTCATAGGTCTTAGCTCCAATTCCTCCAGTTCCAAGAAGTTTAAGAATTTGATTTGGGAATATCCAGCCACTAAAAATTACCACAGAATACAGTCATTCTCTTAGTCATTTCCATTAAATAACTTCCAGTGTATCACAGAACGCACGTAACCAAAATTTCTGAGCACTAAAATATTGTGGCAAGATCAAAATCTCAGAAGGCTTCACCAAGGACTCACTGGTGAATTAGAATGAATTTCAGAAACTAGGCTAATCCTTTTCTCTTTCACATACTGTACCAGCTATTTGAAAGTAATGAGCTATGGGCCACTGCAATGCTACAATAGCATTTAAAGTAATTAACCAAATATTGACAGCACTCACATTCATTTAGTGTAAGATTCTTTAATATGTATCCACTTCATCTTCTACATGTGGTCCTTCCCAAGCAAAAATTAATAGCTCAGGAAGATGCTGTGACCAGATGTAAAAATACAACTGCTTCTTGCTGAGCAGCTCTGCACATCATATAGCCTTTTACAGAAGCAGAAAACTAAACATAAATGGAAGAATAATACTTGCATGCCCAGAAAGTGCTGATTCCTGATGAGCTTCTAGAACTCCTAGGAAATTATGAGCACCCTCCTTGAAGGGATTCCTGCTGTCTAAAGATTTACTGTCATTTGGCAATAGTAACTACAGAGGCAAGTAAGATTCTTTTCACATAAAACAACTGAGACAAAAAGTACCCTTAATTTCCACAATACACTGCTTTTGTAGATTCTTTCCTATTTCATCAGGTTGAAGATACCTCAAGAAATTCTGTATTCTGGTTAAACCATGCACAAAGTAAGAGATGAGAGAGGTATGCAATGATGAATTACTTGTCAACCTACATTCCTGCACATCCTTTAAATTTGCTAAGATTGATAAATTTATAGCTTGGCATTTCAGAAAGAAAAATATCCGTCCCCTCTCCCCTACTATCTAAAACATAAGTTTTCCATAAAACAGGCTCTGAGTGAAAGTTATGACCACCTGTAAGGCTGTGTTTCTCTCTGCTACCGAGGGAACTGCTAACCACAGTGAACTCAGTAACTATGGACCCAGACTTTGCAGATGTATCTCAAAAGTGTTAGAAAACATTGATGTAACTCTCCCTTCTGGAAAGAAAATGAGCTTCTTCTGAAAGCCATACAGGGCACTATCTCAATCTATACAATTCTAAAGGAACTTCACCAATATGTACAGAATTAAATACTTACTATATTTTCAATAGTTGCCTAAGGGATTCTTGAAACAGGAAGACAGAAAATTACATTAAATACAAAATCCAGAGTTTTGCTAGTGGCAAAGGAAGAAGATTCTTCTATCAGTCTACTCTTCTGCTACAGAATGTCATAGTAATGGCTACAGATCTTGGGCCCATTAAAAGAAGTTCAATTAACCTGCATTTTCTGCCTTAGATTTCAGGCAACCAATTCTGAAATGTCAGAAGGTATTTTAAAAATAAATATGAAATTGTGCTGTCTCAACTATGTGATGGCAACATGAAATGACTGTTTCAATTTTTATATTTAAATAACATTTATGCCACCCCTAGGAATCTACTTTAAAGGCCAAAGCCAACAATCAGAGGTTATTTGCATTAAACAACGAATGAAATACTTCCTGAATTGTGTTTTTCTTAGAAGTTGTGATGTATACTACAGTGGTACACAGTAATCTTCCTGACTATGACACATTCAGTAACACAGTTCTTAGTAAAAGAAGGGAGAAATTAGCAACACCAAGTGCAGGAACAAACAATTACGTCCATGCCAAAGCACAAACTCCTCAACTGGCTATCAGTGTGACATCCAGTCTTAAATGGTTAGGTCACAAATTGAACATACTCTCATCATTACTCACGTAATGCTTAGAAATCTTCTCTAATCTATTTCTTAAAGTCTTCCTTTGTGTGCTGCATAAGAACTTAGATGATTTCTTTAGAACCTGGAGGTGGAACTTTTATGTAGGCTTAGCAAACCACAGCTGGAGGCAGGAAGAATAAGGCAGTTGTCAAAGCAGCTTTTAGGGACAGAGCCCATGCAAAAGGCAAACATCTGAATCAGGCTTCTGACATCCCAGAAAACTACTGTGGCTTAACAAGCACTATCCATCATGAGAACTGTAACAGCTAACTGCAGACATGTTTAGGGCCTGTGGCTAATGGAAAGCATTCCTTACTGGTATTTGAGCCATCCGCTGAATCAACTGAGCCTCAAAAGGCTCATCATTTTCTCTGTCCAGACACTCTGAGATAAGGATTCCTGTCAGTATTCCTACTGAATGTCTTCTACTAGTTTTGAATTGACACACTTGATTCAAGCAATTCAACCTAAAGGCAATAGTGGAAAATGTTCATATACTTGGTTCTATGGAGGAATGAAATCAAAAGACTAACAATCAGAATGTTATCGCAGAATGTTAAGCGATACCACTCTTTTATGCTACAGAAGAGGGAATTACTTCACCTACACTATAATGAAAACATGTAGAAATTGGAAGGGAATGTCTGCTTAGGAGGCTTTTTGTTACAAAGCAAGAAAAAAAGAATTTGCTTTATGAAACACAGTTTCAAATGTGCCAGCATTTTATCATAACCCCATTAAAGACACTTTTAGGCAGAGTTTCGTCAATTTGGTACTCTTAACCATAGGTCATTTGAGTACTGCAGTATTCCCTCACCACAGAGAAGATATTTTCAAGGAGCATTTGAAATGCAGGATTTCTGACAGAGAAGGCAGACGCTACCATTCATGGAAGCACAAATTTATACAGATTCTCAAAGGGTGCGATATTTTAGCATTTAATGACACAGCATATAACACCAGTACTAAAGGAGGAAAAACTCTCTTCCCTTCCCATTCATAAAGCGGTATCAACAGAAGCATTCCACATGATGTGTGATCCTTCCCTTGACCTCTGCTTTGACCCAACTGAGGAGATCAGCTTCTGGCACAGCCACCAGGCACCCTCGATCTGCCTTCTGCGGCTGTGACAATCCCCAATTCAACACTGTCAGTGTCTGGTTTCAGAAAAGCGGTTTTCCCTATAAACAAGGACAAAGAACTTGTGCTACAGAAATGACCCAGAGTGTAAGTCAAACAGCTCCAACGGCTCGCTTTTGCCAGCTGAGTACCTTTTCACTAAGCCTGCTGGAAATGGGCTGAAGGGCCTTACCACCAAAGCTGCATCACCTAAAAGCCCTGAGCATAGGCCTACTCACCAGGCACCAAAAAGGACTGTACAGCAAAGCCCTGGGCCTGGAGGTAAAAGTAGTAGCTGAGGTGTTGCNCCTTTTTTTTTTTCTTTCTCCAGCAAATGAAAGACACTTCCCAGGATTTTGGACAAATCAAACACATGTTCTAATGCATTCATTTTCCTGAAACCCTACTGCTCTTTAAGATAGAAGTGATGAATTACTGTGTATGTTTTGGGGCTGTTCCTTAAAGGAATGGCCAAAAACAGGTAACTAAAACAGCGAGAGTCATGCCAAGGACAAAAGTACTATTGTAATAATGAGCAATTTCAATACTACAGCTATAACAGGAAGTTCCAGGAACATGGTTAAACTAAATTCTGCTTGGCTCAGAGCCATGCAAATATTTCTTTTCCACATTCCCATCAATTACAGAAGTACAGTAAGTGTTTTTGTACTTAAGTGCACTATTATGGGGGACACAAATAAGCCATTTTTCTTCCAGTGGCTGAAGCTAACATTTCCACAGTATCATATTACACATTTGGCAGACTCGAAGCATGCTCAGATTTTTACTTGTGTTGCAATAGTAAGCCATGCCATCTGAATCAATTGAAAATGGGTAGTATAACTGCACATCCTAACCAGACTACATGTGTTTACCATATTTACTTCAGTACTGGTATAAGTATTCACACTTGGGAAAGCAGTCATCATGAGCAGAGAACAATTATTGTTACCTGTTTACATGCAAACAAT
Organism: Grallaria varia; assembly: GCA_013396735.1. Classification (NCBI taxonomy): domain Eukaryota; kingdom Metazoa; phylum Chordata; class Aves; order Passeriformes; family Formicariidae; genus Grallaria; species Grallaria varia. The sequence continues at coordinate 486,358 of VWZG01010421.1, read as the reverse complement.
TGCAGATATGTACAGTGAAGGAAGCATTTTAATAAAAAATTACATTTTATAAGTCAGTTAACATTTTAAAACTGTGTTTTAGATTGACAAATTTATACTGAGACTTTATTAGGACAATTAATAATCTTACTAATAAAGAAAAGCTAACCAGAGGTATGCAAACAGTTTACATGCTTTTAAGAGTGAAATATAACACCCATACAAACACTGCCTTCCACCACTGACAAGGTCTATCAAAATGCAGAAGTACTATAGAATTGCAATGTACTCTCTCACTGCATTATCAGCTGTAGTCTGCCTGCAACACACATGCTTTTGTCTCCCCTTATAGAAGCCCCAAACTATAGCATGAGTGTGTTAGGATAAGAAGGACAAAACCAAAATTAAGCATTTCCTGAAGCTTCCAGTTTCACAAGGAGTGAACAACAAAGACACATTAGAAGTGCAGGGGGCTGGATTTCTACGACACTAGTATAAAAAATTAAATGTCCTATGAAATTAATCATCATCCTTAAACATAAAAAATTATCAACATAAAACATGTTTCCACGATTAACTCTTTGATTCATACTACAGTCTTAGAAAAGAAATCAAGGTATTTCACCAAGAATTAGGTATCACATTCATATTTTGCCTGCTCTTTCCAATCCTTTACACACAGAGTGTATTGGAGTATCTGACCATACAAAAATGGCACCTATCCAGATACACAGGTAAGGATGTTGGGAATACAGTTCCATTCTCTGCGAGGCAAGACAAATTCCAACACCTGAAAGGTCCAGCCTTACACAACAGGCTGCTAATGGCAGGAGGTTTCCGAGCAGTCTGAGAACGACTGTGAGATAACTATGGCAGCTAGAAATTGTTAAATGTGTTTACCCAGGAACACAGCTTTATGCTGGGTGGTAAAGAGGATCCCATTTTCTTCTGTTAAATTTTATCTCAACTGCAGTATTAAAAACTGTAGAATTAACATATCTGCACATATTACAGTTAGCACAATAGAGTTAAAGCACTCAAACTTTACTACATTTCTTTTTGTACTGCAATTCTGTTAGGTTTTATTGGCAATAACTCGCATGGTAGAACTATGTAGAGTCCCTTATTTCATTATTACCTTCTGTGTGGAAAGGCAACTGTTACCAAAACCCCCTCCTGTACACCCAGCTGAAGCAAGATTTACTCCATCTAACAAAGGATTATAAAATTTAGCCTTTCTTCACAGTGGCATGGACAACCAAGGCAGGGCAACAACTCTTTTTTGAATGTTGAAGAGCAGCAATTCTAAGACAGTTCATAGTTACTTTTAAAGTTACCTCTAAAGAAGTCTTCAAAGTCTCCCACTCTGGACAGTTGGTCTAGGCTACTTAAAACACAACCATTGATAGGTCACTGCAAGCACCAATCTAGCTAAGCTGTGTGAGGTACTTCTGGCTTACTATTCTCTTTTCCATTACATTCCATTAAAAAACCCTCTGATCTCCATTATGACAGTACACAAAGGAAGTGGCTATACCCCCTTTTGACCCCTCTTTCTGAGACAGGAGTATAATAATATTTTCAGACAGAAGGACTGCAACATATTAGTCTTTACAAGAGCTGATACTATGGGACCACAGTAGTACAACATCACAGCCCCCTGGTTGTAGATGACATATGAGAAAGCATATGGACTTACTGACAATTCTCTGATTAATTTCCTTAGTTCCTTGTGCCCGTTCTTCTCCGCGATACTTTCTGGATCGTCTCCATATTTATTGGTTATTTCGCAAGCCTGTGTGGCCTCAGGACAATCGAGTAGAAAAGTTGCAAGGTTCTTTAATCCAAATCTGGCTGCACAGTGAAGGAGGGTAGGAAATTCTTCCAAATGGCTATCTGTATATGGGAACAAAGTCTTTATAAAAAACAGTTTTGCTTTTAAAGAACACCTTTTACAGAAGTCCTTTGAATATTAGTGCTATGGAATCATAGTTATCAAACTGCCAATACAGAACTAGCATCCAAAGAGCAATTTTTCCAATTAACATTCTTAAAATTCATATACATATATCAATAAAAGAGCATTTAGCACAACTGAATCATCTCTTTTTTCACAGCAGATGGGTTTGAAAGCCCTCTAGTTTTACTGGGAAATAAACTTCCTTGAAAAAATCCTACAGTCAAGACATGTTTTTGCTTAGGTGGGATATTTTTAATTTGAGATATCTGAATGGGACATTTATATAGGTTTATGGTGCTATGTTTTGATATTAAAAACCACTTCTGAAAATTTATTACTTGCAAAAATTTGCTTATCCCTGTAATGAAATAACAGAGAACTTAAAAATTAACATATTGGATAAGTTTTTAGGATTTATCTGAAATAACACAACACCAATTTCCATCATAGACTACTTTTTACATTGGAGGACTGGGACAGTCAGTTTATCATTTTAGCAGTCCTGTATTTAACTCTGTGACTACAAGTAACATACAACAACAACCAAAGAAAGAGTTAAAACATAAATAATACTTCTGCCTGCATACTCTACTATCTAATCACTTGTGGTTTGTTGTGTACCTATTTCTCTGTATATCAGCATGCAGCCTATCTCTTCCCTGAACACACATCCACCCTGCCCCAGGCAGCATCAGTCCCATGCACCCTGAGGGTATTTACTATCCATTGTGTGAAGGAGTGCTTCCTCTAGTTTGTTTTGAACCTGGCTTCTGCTAGGTTCAACTGACAGCCCCTGATTTGTCTTCCTCTCCATCCCTGCCTGCCCTCTCTGCACTTCTGGTGATTTACTCATTCCTAGAATTTTTCTCTTGAAGAGCTCCAGTCTAGTTAATTGGACCTTATAGAGAACCAACTCTGTCACCCACACTGCTCTCTCCTGAACCTTTTCCAGCTTTAATGTAACTATTTTGAGATGACAGAAGAGCTTGCGCATGATACTCAACTTGTGGGTGAACCATGTAATTTATGCGTTGCCATAATGATGTCCTGTTTTTTTCTCTATTCTTTTTCCAATAATTCCTGGGATTTCATTAGCTTTTTGATCTGCTGCCTAGCAACAAGTTGATGTTATCACAGAACTACACGGTCTCATTCCTCAGTGCTAACAGCCTGCTCAAACCTTCTCATTTTGTGTGACAACATAGGACTATTTTTTTTCCACTTGCATCATTGTTTTTGCCTACATTAATATCACGGGCCATTTTACTGCATAAATACTAAATCTTTCATTCCCCTCCTCTTCCTCCCCAGTTAGTCCTCCTCCTTACTACACTGAATACTTCGTATCACTAGGGAAAAAAAGATTTTTCCCAATTGTCTGCCTCCTGGTTTTGGTCAGTTATTCATCCGTGCCAAATCAATTACTAACTTAATCAAGTTTGCTGACCCTTACAAAAAACTACAAGAAATCTATAAAGCAAGATCTCCAAATACAGAATATTTATTTTACTAAAATTTCTATTTATTAATCTGGTAGAGATAACACATTAACTTTCTCTAGTTCTCAGTGTCCCTAGGGAAACTGGGTTTTATCATGACAATCACACCTTCCAGTATTACAAAACTGAAAAATTCCACACTACTGTTAGAAATGTAGCTATTTTATTTTAAAGTTTCCTCAGCGCTCTTAATGAATGACAGTTAGTCCTAGTAATTTCTTTGTATTCAGCTTGCCCATTTTTGCTATAACTACAAGATTCCTTCAACTCCAGACAGTCTCCTTTTGCATATCTCCAGACCAGGACTACAGCTTGAGAACATACACAGTTTTGTTTTAGCTTTCTGGATTTTTCTTTTATGTCCTAGCCATCAGCTGTCCTGCAGGCTAGCCAGCACATTATCAGCCCTTCATGTGCTGGAAGAAAGTCCAAGTAGTAATGTCTCCTTTTGGAATTCTCTTGGCTGTCAGTCTTTAACAAAAACTTTCTCATTTTTACATTGTTCTACATATTAAAATTTGGCTAAGCAGCGGTGAATTTGTCTATCTCTCCCTTACTCACCCCCTTTTAGTCCTGCAGAATGGTAACACAGGAGAGAGTAAAACCTCACTCCATTATTAGATATAAGGGTTCAAGGAACAAGAGCAGTTTTTGGAATAGGCGTAGCTAAGCACTGATTTGACTAGAAAAATTTTTAGGACAACTCTTGCCTGCATTTTGGACAAAAAAATATTCCACCACTATCACTCCAATATTATTTTGGCATGAGGTGTTTGAAGGGGCTACATTTTAGTCAAAAGTTACATTAAACCCCCTTACTTTATTTTTAAATAAATTAAGTGTTGCCCAAGCTGGTTCTACCAGGCAAAGAAAAATCTAACCAAGAAGCTAAATACACAACACCTGTGTAAATCAAGTCACTTGTTTTAGAAGCCTTGGCATGTTGACCTTCCATCAAAAAGGCTGTGTTGTAGCTTATATTCCTTTGTATTTGCATTGTGCTTTAAAATCCTTTGAGCTACAACAGGCAATCTTAAATTATACAGAAGCTAAGTTTTTTGAGAGAAGTAGGTGCCACATAATTTCTTTACTCCATATTGTTCACCATTTTAACTGAAGTTCCATGAACTAGGATTAATTCTGAAATTTGAAGTACTCTAAATTTTACCCAGAGTATAAGTATTTGACTTGTTATTTTCATCTATACTTTTCTTACTGTAGGGAAAAACCAACCCTCCACCACAGGCTGAGGCAAAGATATACCAGACTAAGGAGCCATCACATGAGCTGTAAAAATGTATGCAAGTAATTCTGAGGCTGGGATGACAACATCAAAGCTAACTGTACTTTTACACATTGCACAGGATTCTCTAGAAAAAGAAAAAGAGTGCCCAAGACCAAGTTAGTACTTCCACAAATCATCATCAAATTGCTTTTCTTAATACCTGTGGGTTTTACCATTTATTTTTTTAGATGTCCATCAATGTAATAGGTGTTGAGCAGCAATTTAAAGAAGAGTAAATTACATGAACTCTAATCAATAGCTTTCACCCTCTTAGCAGACATTAGGTCAAATATAGTCAGTAAAAAGATACCTGACAAAGTATTAATAACATGTTCACTTAATTACCAATTCACAAAATTCATTGAGCTCTTAAGACAAATTAGATGTTCTACTGCATAGAAAATTCCACCACACTATGTTTAAGGGAAGTTTTGTATTATATACAGTAGGAAGATGCTCTGATTCTTTGAAAGCCCACATGCTTCAGGCAGAAAATACTATTCTTAAACTTGCAAGTTTATCACACTGAATTGGTGAAAATTGCTGGAACTTTCATCAGCCATGAAACTGGAACAACTGGTACATTTCAGCTAACTGTATAGAACTGAGCAAAAGTAGTAATTATTAGGATAACTAGAAGTGAACAGCTTTTACTCAGTAGCAGTTCTTTAATGAATCACAGAATATGCTGAGTTGGAAGGGACCCACAAGGATCATCAAGTCCAAATCTTACCCTGCACAGGACCATCCCCAAGAGTCACACCATGCGCCTGAGACTATTATTATCCAAATGCTTCTTGAACTCTGTCAGGCTTGGTGCTGTGATCACTTCCCTGAGGAGCCTGTTCCAGTGCCCAACCCCCCTCTGGGTTAGGAACCTTTTCCTAATGTCCAACCGAAACCTCCCCTGACACAACTTCAGGCCATTCCCTCAGGTCCTGTCACTGAGATCAGATCAGTGCCTGCCCCTCTACTTCCCCTCACAAGAAAGTCGTAGGGTGCAATGAGGTCTCCCCCCAGTCTCCTCTTCCCCAGGCTGAACAGACCAAGTGCCCTCAGCTGCTCCTCATACAGCTTCCCCTCAAGGTCCTTCACCATCAGCATTGCTCTCCTTTGGATACTCTAATTGCTTAATGTCTTTCTTACATTGCGAAGCCGAAAACCACGTACAATATTCAAGGTGAGGCCACCCCAGTGCAGAGCAGAGTGGGACAATCCCCTCCCTTGACTGGCTGGCAATGCTTTGCCTCATGCCCTCCAGGACATGAGTGGCCCTCCTGGCTGCCAGGTCCCTTTCCATGGCACTGCTTTCCAGACTCTCATTCGCCAGTTTGCCCATATATCCAGGGTTGCCCCATCCCAGGTGCAGAATCCGGCACTTTCCCTTGTAGAACTTCCTATGGTTGGTGACTGCCCAGTCCTCTAGTATGTCGAGGTCTCCCTGCAGGGCCTTCTTGCCTTCTAGGGAGTCACCAGCTCCTTCCAGTTTCATATCATCTGCAGACTTGCTCAGTATCCCTTCCAGTCCTGCATCCAAGCCATTTATGAAGATGTTGAACAGCACAGGGCCCAGGATGGAGCCCTGTGGAACCCCACTAGTGGCAGGTCACCTGCCTGATGTTACCCCATTCACTATTACTCTCTGTGCTCAGCCCATAAGCCAATTGCTCACCCACCACATGATGTGTTTATCCAGCTGTGGGCTCAACATTTTGTCCAGAAGGATCCTGTGAGAGACAGTATCAAAAGCTCCACTGAAATCTAGATAGATTACATCAACTGGCTTCCCTGGATCAACTAGGTGGGTTACCTTGTCATAGAAGGAAATCAGGTTTGAAAAGCAAAACTTCCATGAAGCTGTGATGGTTGAGACCAATGACTGCATTGCCTCATGGGTGTTTTTCAGTATTTCCCAGAACAAGCTCTTCCATAACTTTACCAGGCACTGAAGTGGGACTGCCAGGCCTGTAGTTTCTGGGGTCCTCTTTCTTGACCTTCTTGAAAATCAGGACAACATTTCACCAGCTTCCAGTCAGCTGGGACCTCTCTGGATTCCTAAGACTATTCAAAAAAATCAAGACGTGTTTTGTGATGATATCAGCTAGCTCTTTCAGGATTTCATTAGGCCCTGTAGATTTGGAAGGATCCAGATGGAGCAGCAGATCCTACAAAATTTCAGTGGTGACTGGGAGTTGATCATTCTCGCAGTCATGGTCCTCCAGCTTAGGGCACTGAGACCCTCCTTTGTCCATCATCCACGTTAAAGACAGAGGCAAAGAAAGCATTAAACACCCCTGCCTTGTCTCTGTCCCTGTTTGTAAGGTGACCAACCTCATCCTGCAATAGGCCAATGATATTTCTATACCACTTGTTACCCTTAATGCATTAGAAAAAACCTATATTGTACCCCCCATTTCTGGCAGCTTCAACTCCAGCTGAGCTTTGGCCATACAAATTTTTCCCCTACAGGGGCAAGCAGCATCCCTGAATTCTTCCCCTGTCTCTTGGCCTTGACTCCACTGGAGAATGTTCATAGAGAAAAGCTGTGACTGTTTGGCACCTGCACTAAGAACTAGTTAGCTGGTGATCACAAGCAAGAAGGAAATGTTAAAGGTAAAATGCTCAAGTGGTAAATTTTTAAGTGCTTTAAGGTGGCTTCTTCAACTTTCAACTAACATCAAGACCAGTGCTTGCTTTTAATTAAGTTTTATTTGACTTACACAAGGTTAAGAGGTAATTGCTGCTTTGTAAGTTTTGTCCTGTCATAATTCCTTCTCTACTCTTCTCTGCAAAGAATTCTGGAAAACCTCAGCTATAAAGCAGAGCATAAAATCTCATATTACTGTATTAGCCTGTGGGAATTTTCATAAAATTGCAGTAAGCAAACAGAACAGCCTACAGTGATATTTCTGTAGATCTTGTAAGACATCCTTCTTTTATTTCCAAAATTATTGCAACAGGACATGATTTTTTTAGCAATTTAAATAGGCACTTAAGATGATTTCTACAGTACCAATATCAATACCTTCCCCCGCCTCCACACCCTCCATTATTTTGTTAGCAGTTGAAAATCCAGAATCTATTTCTACTTTTGGGATAGATGTTACAGCTTGAAAGAATTACAGAAATCAGGATAGGATTTTCTATGTGGCTAACAGTGTTAGGAGACAAAACACAGCACTTCTACAAAGCAAATTCAGGACTTATCATAAGCCTTGATGTTTAAGTTTAATCAGAAAAACAGTAATAAATAGCTTTTAAAGAAATGTACGTTTGTTAATAGCAGAAAAAGAAACAGTTTTTTCTCAAGTAGATTCCATCTCTCAGACAGGAATTAATGCACCAGGAATTCCCAGATATGCCAATTCATGAGCAGAATCAGTTTCCCAAAAATAAAAAAGTACTTCCCAAGAAATAATTTGAAATATGAGTTTGGATTTGTTAGTATGTTTTGACTGGATTCTATTAACAGAATATAAAGTAATAATAAAGATATAACATACCCTGAAATCAATTTGGTACAGAATGTACAATATTCCAGACAGTACCTCCAGCTTTAGTTACATTCGTCTGCAAGAGATGACACCACCACTAAAAATCCCAGACATACTTTGGCTCTGTCTTTCAACACAATATTGTCCAGTGGAATCTATTCAGTCCGCATTTATCTTTCTCATGTGATTGGGCTTCCTGCATTTCCCCTCAGAGACTGCAGAATAACCTCTTTAAATATCATTCATTACTAAAACCTTCTTCTCCTCCATCATCTGAATAAAAGTCTATATCTTTTATCTTCTGTACTGCTAGTTGGTAATATCCGTGCATTATCTATGTTTTTTCTGATATTCTGATTCACTTTTTGTTTACTACAATAACTATTACAATCTGATACTTCATCAAAAGCAAGCAATTGACACTCATCTTAATGCATACAGCCCAGCAAGTGAGATCTCATAGAGTATTACATACAGATTAAAGTGCTTACAAGGCTATTAACCTAGTTCTTCATACTGCAAGGACTTCACAAAGTCTGATGTGCCACTCAAACAATTCTCCTTGCTTAGAGAGTAAGAGATTGAAATTTCCAGAATACATATTCAAAAAATTCCCTTATCAGAAATCATTATATCCAGCAATATACCTATCCTAAGCAGGTAAAGTTGTTCTCCTCAATACTATAGTAAACACAGTAAGTTTATCAGGACATTTAGCTCTTTTTATTAGTACTTTTGCACCTTTGTCCTCTGTCTTGACTTTGACAGCCCAGACGCTGCCTGCTTACAAGTACTGCATTATCATGCGGAAAAAAAGAAAAAGTTCAACAGCCATCCAGGGGATGGGTGTGGCTCTTGAAAAATTATGTAAGCAAACATGCCCCTCAGGATGTCTTGATCTAAACTGCTGTCAATATAGGCGAGCATCACATTGCATTTTTCTTTGATTATATCATCTGCATTTTATAGTTTTATGCTGCCAAGTTTTTAATCTCACAGCTGCACACTGTGTGTGAAGTCAAGCCAAGCAATTCATTAGTTACCAAATAAAATTAACCATAAGTTCTTTGTTATTAGTTCACTTTGAGCTCATATTGAGAACTTTCAAGTACAGCAATTTATTGGTTGTACTATTTTAACTACAAAACATCAATGTAGAACCATATAGAAAAGGTTTCTCTTATTTATGCTTCACACTGTAAGCTTTACCTTCTCTGGTTCTGTATTGGACATGTCTAATGCCTGTTTGGTGTACTTTTATAGGGAATCAAACACATGGGTTTATATACCTTTCAGGTAGAAGAGGGGTCAGAGCCTAGACCTCCCAAATTCTGAGTGCTTCCAGCTCTGCAATCACATCTTTCTTTAATGAAGAATCTAGGCATCTAACTTTGTGCCGCCTTCTCATGCACATATCAAACCAGTTCATTTTAAGAAGGTCACTACATAGCTCAAGCTGACAAGCAGTTAACTTGCTCTTGAACTGCACAGGCCTTTTTGGGGAGGACAGCAAGGTTGGTAAGCATTATTCTCAATATTCAAAAACATGCCCAGATCTAACTTCTTGCTAGAGAAGCAGAAAATCTTTTGCTCATCAGAACTAACATCTCACAATGGGAATGACTCTTGAATGTGTCCTATACACTCCCATCCTGCAGTCTTGCACAGGAAAATGTCAAGGACAGGTGCCTCAATTATTTGCTTCCACCAACTTTGACACTAAAGCTCATTTTTACATTACAAGTGGAATCACTTATTTCTAGTACAGAGGGGTGAATTGCATCACCAAAGAAATCGTACTGACAAGGAAAGGAAGCATAGTAGTGATCACAGTAGAGCTATCTCCAAAACTTGTTTTATTTGGTATGAGAAGTGTTATATTGTACTTGACTGACAAGAGCTAATTTTTCTCTCAACACCACAGTCCAGTTACACAAAACGGGACTCAAGTCTTAACAGCATCCAGAAATCTTTCTCAAATATTGCAGAAGGGAAACCATTTTCTTGAGTGCTTTTTTTTCACCAGAAGTTTCTTAGAAAAGCTGAGGTCTAACACACATTTGAAATAACTTCATAATGATGTTTTCAAAACACAAGCTAAATAATCACACTCTTGGTTTATTGCAAACCAATTTGAATCCTTAATAAGTGGTTAATTCAACTAGGGCCCTCCAGTTGGTACAAACAGTAGTTTTTTTTGATACATGACTGAATTGTGCATATAGTGTACCTACTTCATAGAGAAACCCTATTTAACTCACTGGGATGCCTTCTTTTAAAAATTAGGAATAACAAGATTATCTTTTTGCCACAAGTAATGGAAACTACTAAAAGCGCATAGACACTAAAACTGATTGGAGAAGTTCAGTGCTTTTCCAAGTTCAAAAGCCATCTGTTCTCTTCAGATAGAGACATCTTCCACATTGTCTCCAAACTTGGAAAAGGGAAGTCTAGATTGCACTGCTAAACAGCAATTATTAAAAAAACCAGATAATGTACAGGCATGTCTACATGACTTAGTTTTCTCCATGTATTCAGGATAGATTAGACGTTGATGTTTTTTGGTCTGTGTTTGGCCCAGCCACCTGTGAGAAATTAATTTTTTTTCCTGCCAAGTAGGAGAAAACAAATGCTGATAAGGGAGGACTTCGTCCTTGGAGGGAACATTTGTATATAAACTGAAATTAATTGGGCCTTCACTATTGGCTGATGGCCCTTCAAGGGCATTTGAAAGAGAGAGTGAAGAGGAGGGTGACGAAGCAAGCCCCAAGACCCATTTGATAAAGACTCCCTGGAACATACCATGCAGGCGCAAGGAAATTCCATGCACAGAGTGAGAGCCCCTTTATATAACAGGGGAGGGACCAAGGGCCTCTTGCTGGGTGGTGCTTGGCCACACCTGCCCAGGTAAGACGTCATCAGCAAAGTGGGTAAAAAAGCAGACAGGTCCTGCTCGAGGCGGAGGTATATGCTGGCACAGAGGACAACATTGCCTCCCATGGGAACGCCCGCCAAGTGTGTTGAGCCTACTGAAACCTGAGGATGCAGCAGCTGGTCATACCGGAGATCTTGATCACATCAGGGTCGGTATGTACAGTAACTGTGGGTAGTGTATAAGTATATGGGGGGAGTCTGGGCATTGGGGTCAAGGAGACAACCTCATAACACCTGGAGAAGTTGGGTGTTCATACATAGGGCTTATTTTCCCTCTCTCCCTCAGGTTCTTGTTTACTTGGCAATCTCTTGTAATAAAATACTGCTGCTTTAAGCTCACAACGGTGTCTTAGTTTCAATTTCAGTGTCCCCCTGAACCTTCCCTGGAACACTCCATTAGTATAAATGTGGTCAGCCATAAAGCTGTCAATCTGCAACTGATCCAAAACTGATCAAAACATCCTGACAAGCATAAATACATAGTACTGAGTTAAAAAGTAATGATTTACATAATTCTTTTTCTGATTTTTCCTGGTTATGTTGTCTTCTTTGTGGATTCCTCCGTTTCCCTAGTGGCTTTAAATACTTAAAGATTGTCTTATTAACATTTTTATGTAATAACCATAGCATCAGTTATAAAAATGAGTGCATAGAAAAAGTGACTCACTAGCTTGTTGATGATGCTCTTCTTCACTTTGGAATGGGCTGAATTCATAAGTAGACATTTTACTTTTCAATAACAAAGTCAGAACATTGTCCACCTTCTCTACAGAAGAAAATTTCAATGCCTACTTAAAAGAAAAAGAAATTAGTGCATTTGTTGCATATGTATTTTTAACTTTATGCTCAGAGCACTGGTGAATCAAATTACTCAAAACAGCATTATTACAAACTCACACTTAGTAAGAGCAGTTCTGAAAACTATAGAAGAGATTTTAATATAGAAGAAATATAACATGATCAAACTGCAAAAAAACTACACTTGTAATGTCATAAGTTCAACCATCACTTAACTTCTGGATGAAGTATGAAGACAAGAAGTGTTATGTTTTACTACAGCAGTAATTCAGGATGAATTTAAATACTATAGCAACTCTGTTACCCAAAACCTTTACATTAAGATTGTGGACTCATCTAGATAAGAAATAGCTTCAGTTCTATCACGCAAAGCATGAGATTGCTGTCAGAATAAGAAAGTGATATCAACCAGATAGATTAATTTACTACTAAACACAGTCTTTAGACAAGGGAAATCCTCACTGACTGCCATGACATCTTTTTTTGATTGCCTCCTTCTGGACAGAAGTCCAAGACGTATACCTAATGACTTTCAAGGTAGCCATAATTCAGTATTTCTTTGCTTGGCATGACAAGAGAAGCATAGCTACAGAGATTTGAACAGCAAGGGTATTTCACACGAAGCACTACAGCACTAGTCCAGTCTGTGCTGCACTGGGCACCAAAAGGAGCTCAGTCACAGCAGAGAGGCACCCAGGTGGAGCTGGTTTACTCTGCTCAGTAGCCTGGTGTTGAGGTTAGTCTTCCCATAGCTGAACTGTTTCTGGCCAAGACTGTTCTGGGATCACTAGAAAGGAGCACTTGCAGACATGCTTAGCATACGAAGCTAAAAAGAAACTCTGTGACTGACATGCTGAGGAGAAAAAGACAGAGGGATCTACCGATGAAACATGAAGTTCAATTCCTAAAGCTCTTAAAAGGGAATAAGAAAGTAAGGATGATGTGATCAGAAAATGCTGAATGCACAGGAGGATATAATTTTCACCTGCTCCCACCCAAAATTAGATGAGAAGTTTGTGCAGGTAGAAAGCTTACAATATGACTTTATTTTTTCTCAAATTAACCTTGGCCCTTCCAATATTATACTATGTAAAAACCATTTTATTTCTTTCCATAACTGACTCCCTTTCTGTACTGTCACATTACATTATCTGTCCTTTTTCTATTCAGTAATTATGAATACATAAATTAATCTTCAATAACCAAAGAAATAAGCATTAAAAAAAGACCCTGCCTAGACTGAGGCTTGTTCTAGAATAAAGACCTAACCTGAGTACCAGACTCAGAGTATGACTTGAGAAAGCATGTGCAAAAACTCCCAAATATCCATAAAACCCCCAAATTCTTAACATGAGTAACATTATATGTACAAATTATTAAGAGTAATATGGAAGTTAGGAAACCATACTATTCCCTCTTGTTACAAGTACGTCTTGTTACATATGGTATCTTCATTGGTACTACCTTCTTAAAGTTCAGTTTAGAGTAGGACAAAACCAAGTAACAACAGGAATTACCTCAGATATGCAGATATTGTGTCATGAAGAAAGAGGCTCAAAGACACTGGTATTCACAGGAAAAAAAACTGTATAGCAGAAATTCCGCTATACAGAGAATAAGAATTTAGGTGGGGTCCTAGACAAACTAAACCAGAAGTAATACTTTTATTCTCTATTTAAGTAGCAGGGACACCCCTTATACATTTTGCTACCTACCTAACCTAACGCCACCTCAACAACATCTGCATCTTATCATCTATTCTGAAATTCCACAGGAGCAATTTCAGACAGAATCCATTTCAGACTGTCCTGTATATCAAAACCAAATAAACATCCCATAGTCTCTTTTCAGCAAGCACTCTGGGTCATCTTCCCTACAAAGCTCTTTTGCTTTTCAATATGAGCTGAGGCAGGAACCCTTCTTATCCCTCTTATTCAGTCAGAAATCTAGGGGGGGGGAGGAGTACCTTAAGAATGCATGTATTTTATTTCACACTCAGACAATCAAATCTACATGGAATAAAACAATGTTTCACAACCAGACATGGAACAAGTTCTTCAACTGAGAAGAGCACACAACTTGAGGAACTTCAGCAAAATTTTTAAGGCCATACACAGTTGCATAGTTCACATCAGGATAGCTTGGCCTTTACATGCTGTTGAGACAGAAATTAGACTGTGATCTCCCAAATGAAACATTATGTTAGAGTTAATTTCTCATACTTTAACAGGCCTTCCAGCCCAATCCATTCCTATGATTTTGAAGTCAAGCACAGTACACTTTTTACAGAGTTATCAGTGCAATTTGCTTCAAGTTTTCTACCTCAAATTTTTTTAATCTTATGCCAGGAATCTAAAATCTGAAGGCTCAAACAATGATTTAACAAGCTATGTTGTGAACTAAACCGTAACAAGTAGCTTTGTTCTGCTACTTTACAACAAAGACACAAAATGAAAATCTAGATTAATTATTAAAAAAAACAACCAGCAAAACAAAACAAAACCAAACAAACAAAAAAAAACAACCAAAAGCCTATATTAATGTCTTTTCTCTCACATACAGGAAAGCCCATTCCAGTACTTGTGTAAAGGTAATAGCAGAAACAGAACTGACACTATGACCACTCAGCACTACCCACCTCCATACCAACCTGAAGATCACATCCAGAAGAAGGAATTCATTTTAGAGACTTTACTGCCCATTCCTGATCCAGATCACTCACAGATACAAAGTACACTGCATTTCCATATTTTAATACACCCTACACAGATCTCTATAGGCCCATGAAATCTTCCTAAGAAATCTCACCAATGCTACAAACCTAAAGTTCATGTGGAAACTTCACCAAAGCCAGCAGAAGCCAACCTGTATTTAACATTAAGCACACTGCAAGGGAAAAGTCAGCCAGCCAGGAGTTTGAGGAAGCCCACAATTTATCTGAGTATTTACAACACGACAGAAAAGAAGTAAAAGCACTACCTCCCCATATCCTTGCAACCACACAGATTTAAGGTTGTGAGTTGGTAGGTAATGCTTCCTGGGCTCTCTGAAGCACAGCCAGCTGGTCTCTGCTCCACTCCTTAAAGTATGGAAGCTCAGTCGTACTGCAAGCACTACTGCTTGCCCCAGAGCTTGTCACCATCAACTTGTGCCGGCTTAGCAGCACCTCCCCAGGTGTAGGCACTCTCTCCCTTCCCTCAGCCCCTTTTCAGGGCAGCAGGACACAGCTGTGAACACAGAAGCCCCACGTGTCGATCATCACACCTGGGCTTCCAAAAACATCCTTGAAAAAGGAAACCAAGCACATATTTTGCTACTTTGGTGAATGAGATGATCTACATTCTTTAATAACTGCTCTCCAAGTCCTGAAAAGCTGTGCCACAAAACACAGCAGACACGGCCAGTAAATGACGTATTCTGCACTGGCTTTAGCAGTGCTAACAAGGTTACACTTACATAAAGATGAACTTCTTCAGTAGTTCTTACATATCAGACTCTACTTTATATGCACTTCCATATCTAGATTACTTCTGCCAAAGAGAATGGACTAGGCTTAAAAATCACTCAGGCATTTCTAACAATTTTAGCAGTGATAGAATATGGAGAGCTTTCATACCTAGAGGAAAAGAAAGAAACATCTTAAAATAACAGCTGACGTGGCTGAGAAGATGGAAATATTAAATGCAGTTTCAAAGGAAGTATCTCTGAGGATCAGGTAAAGACACATGCATAATATAAGTCATATAGGTATTCTACAAGCTTTCATAGAGAAGGCTGAAATATATTTTCATTCTTCTTTTTCGATATGCACTCTCACTAGAATCCTGTTTGATGACTGGGACAAAAACATCCTTTAAGATACCAAGTATCTCAGAATCATAGCAATAAGTTTGTCATAAAAAATTCCTTAATCTCTCCAGATATTCTAAGTCACTCAAACTAACATGAACTTATCAATTTCAGTAATAAGGATATGACCTTGTTTCAATTTTTTTTTTTTTTTTAAATCTAATAAATCTGTACCAGGAAACCCCAACACTAAATAATTGAGCCAATAATTCTGCTTGGTAGAAAATCTGAGAGAAAAATCAATGCAGCATGTCAATCTAGCATGTTGAAATGAGAAGCTGATAAAAAGTAAAAAAATTAAATATGTTAAAAGTTTAATTATGAATTTTAAGAACTGTAAAATCAGTCTGTATACTGGGTTACTGTGAGAAGATAAACTCCCTAAGAGAACTTCTTTAATGCAGAATTACATGAAAGTGAGGGAACCAAAAATCACAGCCTTTAGCCAACCTTCACCCATCTGTATGCTGATAACAAGTTCATTCAGCACTAAGAGTCAGTTATTATGATCCCAACTTTTCCCACTTTATTATAAAATTTAAGGTTTTTTCTTACAAAACTTACACAAATAAACTTATTTCATTTTATTTCTTTATTTTCTTACATTTTAAATATTTATATGGTTGCTTAAAATGTCTTGCTGATGTTGGTTAGTATTTTTTAAATTCAGACAAATTTGGTACAGAGAAAATTACAATCTACTGGACGTAGCAAAGAATTTATCCAAAGCGACACTTTGTAAAATCTTACACTATGTTTAATCTAAACTTCAGCTAATATCAATCTTTAATTGCTCTCCAGATAAGTGCAGCAGTACTACACTTTGTAGTCTCCCACCAAGATAACTCAAGTTATAATTTCGTTATACTCCCACTATCAGTAGAAGGAACAGATAGCTGTAAGTCTGTCTGCTGGGTTTTGTCTGTCTGTTGGGTTTTTTCTATCTGTTTGGCTTTACTAGGGGACAAAGTGGAACATCTCAAAGGAGCTGGAAAGGTTGGTAAGGCAACATACAGTACAATGAAAGCATTTTACCAAAGCAGTGTCTTTCGTATGCACTACTGTAGAAATTTGCTTTCATCACAGAATTTTAACAGGGAGATACTTCTCAGATTACAAGCACTTGTGAAAGTCTTGAACTTTTCTTTGAACCACAGAGCAATATTGCTTTGATCAATAATTGCTGTAAGCTTTTCTATTTTATATCAGTTTTGTTTGCCATTGTGTTTAATTGTTACTTTGCATAGATAAACAACTGTTGCCCCAGGATACTTTTGCAAATAAGCTGACAGTCTCAAAGGTTTTAATTATCCTGGTTAAATAAAAGTTACTACTACTCCTGCTACTTGTTGGGAAGTCTAATTAGTATCAAATCTGTTTTGTTTTTC
Organism: Grallaria varia; assembly: GCA_013396735.1. Classification (NCBI taxonomy): domain Eukaryota; kingdom Metazoa; phylum Chordata; class Aves; order Passeriformes; family Formicariidae; genus Grallaria; species Grallaria varia. The sequence continues at coordinate 469,172 of VWZG01010421.1, read as the reverse complement.
CTTTTGTGAACATATTTTAAAGATTAAGTTAAATTATTTTCTGTAAATTGCATCTTTATAATTATCTTATTGACATAAAATCAGGTTTACATGAGAGTTTATTTAAAAAGTTTGTAGAAATATTTTAGCTTCCTAGCTATTTAGTGTACCTCACTCTGTGGCTCAGCAGGTACCATTAAATATGACAAATCTTCCAAGACAGAGGTACACTTATGAAAGAATTAATGTTAGTATACCTTGCTGCAGAGCAAGCATGATATTGTGTGGGCTGTAGAACTTAACCAATTATAAAAATTTTCTTGGCACTGATTCCAGTTACCAAAACAACCAAAATAAATAACAGATAAAAAGTGCCACTGCATTCAAACCTTTGCTTATTATCCAGATGAGTAAAGGTTAGGTAAAGGTTAAACACAACCATGGTCATAACACTACAGCTGTATTTCCTGGTGTGCACAACTGCTCTGCATAGAATTCTTTTTGCATTTGAATATGGTTTGTGTTTTACTAAGTATTAGTCATGCTGGTTAAAAGAAGGGTCAAGCTCCTGAATACAAATAGCTCTCCAGTGGAAATAGCGTGTTTGTTATAGGTATCTAGATTATCATGTTACCATGTTAATGACAATTTTTTTATATCATTATGACACTTCTTATGCATAAAAGTTTAAATGAAATGTGTTAAAAGCTTACTTTGATATACTTCAAAATACAGGCTAAAGAATGACAGATACTATTAAGAATTTAAGAACACATTTGTACTTTAAGTTGCACTATTTTTCTTGTGCAACAGCCTGTTTTCTCAGAACAGAAGTAACTTGGAAGGAATCTACCCCCATCCTTAACAGAAAACTAATAATGCAATACATCACTTTTTATTAATCCTTTTGTTATGAGTGTAACACCTTAGGTGGTGGATAAGGTAGATTTGTCACAGGAAAATGAGGCTGTCTGCACTGGAAACACAGACTATTATTTTTGTTCTGGCTTTGCAATCACAATATAGACATCATGACAAGTCTGCTTGGGCTACCCACCATTCAACAAATAATATTAGAGATGCAATTCTTTCCTTTTTCTCTTGTTATTTCTTATGTGTCACTGACAAAGAACAGGCTGCAGAGCACTGCAGTCTACTGTACTGATTTGAAACCCAGTCAAAGCCTGATTTTTTTATAAATATATGCAAAGAATCTGCATGGCAACCAGCGAGCAAATCACATGAATGATAATTCAGCAGCTGTAAGCGGACTCTATATGAATAGCAATCTACAGCCTAACACACAACCTATGCCAGAAAAATCCTGTTTGCTCATAAATTGATCATAACTCTACAAATATAATAAGGTTTAAGATGACTTGCTTCTACTGGGTTTAGAACATACAAAAAAATAACGCTTCAAATGGAAAGGGACCTCACTAATATTTGATCTTACTGTCATCCTTTGTAATTCAGCATGTTGTTCATTGGCCATAAACAGCACAAAGGATGTTTATATCACTCTCTAAACAAAAACAAGGAAAGAGAAAACTTGTTTTCGCTTGCCTGACTTTCTCACAACTAGACATCTGAAAGACAGGCTTCTTAACCCTGAGCCTATTATTGAGCCATTACTAATTACTGTGTAATCAGAAGTTTGCATATTATATCTTAGTTCATATAAGCACTTATATTCTATTTTTCTTTCATAAAAAATCAGGAAGGGAACTTACCTGACAAGTGAAAGCTATTGGGTCAGCCACTTTCTTTAAAATGGGCTCAATCTCCTCCAGTGCAGTATAGTACTCAATTTGTGCTGTGGTCTTAATGACTCCATCACAGTAGACATTCACATATACAGGGCCAGCAGGAAAATCTTATAAAACACAAAACAGAACAGTATTTTTCAGTCCCAGACCAGAGATCTCAGTAAAAGAACAGGAAAATATCACAGAAAAATCAGAGTTGATGAACTGTATTTGCATTTCACAGATCATTCAGTGTATTCAGTCTTTTATTCAGGTCTTTCATTCTAATATTATGAAGTTGACAAAAGAAAATACATATCTGGAAATCTGTATACAGCAAAGCTATTATATTGCTTCACATTAGAAAGGAGATGAAAACAGAATGCTTAAAATTTCCAACTTCCCTTTGTAGACTGCTGCTCTATAATGAGCTCCCTTATGCCTACATATTAAGGAAAAGTCCATTTATTACAAATAGTAGAATTGCTATTCATCTTTTGAAAGACTTTTCTTAATTGCAGTCAAGGTTCTCAATTCAAAATTGGATTTGAGCTAGGCTGCAGCAATTGCAATATAATTCATTTCACTCTAGTTGTTTACCTCATAAAAGCAGAAGGAGAGAGGGATAGTCTGTTACTTAAGTGTGACTCGCTTTGTGCGGGCAGCCTGAGCCCACTTTGTGAGCACGTTTCCCATACTAGCACACTTAAAATACTAACTCTGCCCACAAAACAGTGATAAAAGGGACAACTCTGAAAATGAAGAAGAGTAATAGGGCCAGAGAAACTAATCTAACAGAACATCGAGTTAAATTACTTATATGGAAACTGACAAAATGCTTTAAAAAAACCAAAACACAACACCACAAACAACAAGAGAACATTTTTATTCTAACATCACATCATCTGGACCTAAAAAAGGGTATTTCCAAATTTCCAGCTTTTCCAGACTTTTAAATAGAGAGCATCATTAAGGACAAATTATATAAAAATTAAATTTGGGCTGCAGCTCTCCACAAAATTTTTCATATTTCATTTAGTGTTCATATTTTATTTCTGCATCCACTACAGAAACCTTCTTGTGATCAACAATCTTCTCACAAAGTAATTTGGGAAGAATCTTTTAAGATCTGTGAATGAGGATTTCATCTTTTGTTCTCTGAAAACCAGTTACAGATGAAAGTGTCCCATTGGTTATGTACTTCTCAGACAGGTTGCTAAAAACAAACTCTGCACCATCACAGTGGTGCAGAACTCTCAGGCCTTATGTAGCCATCATCTCACGACAGTGTTCAGGATGAAAATCACAGAATCATTAAGGCTGGAAAAGATCTCTAAGATTATGTAGTCCAGCCTTTGACTGAGCCACCACCTTGTCAACTAAACTTGCCATGTCCAGTCAATTCTTGAACACTTCCAGGGATGGTGACTCCACCACTTCCCTGGGCAGTCCATTCCAATGTTTAATCACTCTTTCTGTGAACAAATTCCTCCTAATGTCCAACTCAAACAACCCATGGCACAGCCTGAGGCTACATCCTCTCATCCTGTCTTACTTGAGAGCAGAGGCCAATCCCCCACCTTGCTACAACCTCCTTTCACAGGTCTTTGTAGAGAGCGATAAGGTCTCCCCTGAGACTCCTTTTCTCCAGGCTAAACAACCCCAGCTCCCTCAGATGCTCCTCACATGACTTACTCTCTAGACCCCTCATCAGCTCCATTGTCCTTCTCTGGACTCACTCCAGCACCTCAATGTCTTTCTTGAAGGGGAGGGAAACAGAATTGGACACAGCACTTGATGTGCAGCCTCACGCGTGCTGAGCCACAGAAGTCATCAGGTCATAGAAGTACCCAAACATAGCTCCTGTTGTTAAATAACTGAAACTTTTAGCAACTAATTATGGATGATGCAGTGGGAAAAAAAAACACATTAGAAACCAGCAAAGCTGAGTGAGACAGAGAAATGGCATGAATGTGAACAAAGAAAAGAAATTATTTCCTGCATCAGTAAGAATTATGGAGAGGAGTATAACCAAATTTACTGCATTAGATATAAAATGAAACATTTTAGTTATGGAGTAATAAGAAAAGAATATAGATTTTCATTTTATGGTGGTATTTTTGAAGAATGTTAACCTGTAACTAATCAATGACATTTTTAGACTGCCACCTGCCATTTAACCACAGAAAACCAATCTAATAGAACTCAGTTTCCCATAAATCACAAGACCTTGCTTCTCTGCGTTATTAGTAAAAGTTCTGTGTGCATAACCCATGTACAGAAAACACCTACAAAATAGTAGGAAGTGAAACTACTTATCAGAAAAAGTGAAGGGATTTGAAAATTTTCAGTTTACTTAAAGGTAAAGAATATTTTTCTTACCCAAGGCTTTCACGTACTTGACCACCTTATTCCAAGAGGCTGTCTGTGTCTTAATTCGTTGATTATCTGATATGAATTCAATTTCTAGAGTTTCATGATCTATTTCATCTTTCAACAGAATGAATATTTCACCAGGGTTCTATAAAATTGAAATGTGTTCCCATTAGTCCTTCAGAAAATTATACTGAAAGTGTAAAATTATATTGAAACTGTATTGAAGGAACTTTCTTTTACCAACAGCTTTATGCAAAAAAAATCATACTACCAAAACATGATGCTATCTTAGTGTATCCTTTAGTATTTTACTGATGTAAATGTCACAATAAATGTAGGATTTTAAATTCAGCTTATCTATTTAAAATATTTTAAAACAGTATTTTAAATGCACCTATAGGTGAATTGTTACATTTTCTAAGGCCACTCTACAGTCTAGAAGAATGACAACCATTCTAAAATACTTTTGAGTCACTTAAACTCTTACAGTGAGCTGAGAGTGAAGTAAGGTAGAAGCAGCAGGTGATGTGAGACGATACCCCTCTGCTACCTCCTGGACCAAAGGAAAAGTTGCTCCCTTAGAATTGTACTGATCTCAACAATAAAATAATGTATGTAGGTCATCTTTAAAGAACAGATAGGAAGAAAAATGGGTGAAATTCCGTGTACGCTGTTACCTCCATAACTGACTGTGGCCACTCACTTATATAAAGGAATGCATTGCTTTTGTACTTCCTCTGTTTAACTGTCACATATTTCTCACAGCAACTGATTAAAAACGCATATGAACATTTATGTCCATTGAATATGCATGTAGATACATATCTATATATAAATATTTCTGATTTAATATAAAGCCAAACTAGGCACATGCGCACACAAGCAGTTGTGTAATTCATGGTATGGACACATATGCATGTACCCATACACCCATCATGGATTCTTCCCAAGAGATACTCCATATCTCCCAAAAAGCGCCTGGCTACATACTTCCTCTGAACTGTAAGGCCCACATCAAGTAATACTTCTACTCAAGCTGCCGTAAATCTAATAGAGCTAAAATCCCTCAGAGGCTGTCTCCAAACTATTTTATTTGCAAATCTTTTGACTGCAGTGTGGATGTGACACAAAGGCAAAATAAGTCCCACTCTATTCTCGATTCACTCTTATTTTGGCCTCTAAACAGTTTTGAAAACAAAGATACAGGATGAATGAGACTGCAGAAGGAAGAGGAGAAGAACACTGACTGTTATCCCAAAAATTTTAGCATCCAAAAATCTTACCTCACATGATATTCTTCCTGGAAGCACCAATATGGATTGCTCGTTAGTTTCCAATCTTTCAGAAAGTACCTCATTTTTAGAACAGAGGTCTATTTTTTCTGATGCTGCCCTGACAATTGACAAGTTAGTATCAGAGCTAGTCTGGTCATCTGAAATAAATAATGTGGAATGACAGCATTGTTAATAATCCAAAATCAACAAAATACGGCAATTATGCAGTTTCAAATGTATTACTCATACAGCATTTCGAGTCACAATAAGGGCACCACATGAAACCCTGGGAAAATTCCTTTAATGTAAGTGTGATGAGTTGTCCCCCTTTGATAGAGCTTGCCTCTGAAGTTCTGATCCTGCAGCTTTGATTTACATGAACAGGCTCTGCTCATATCCTTTGTCTTACTAAAACCAAGAGGGACATAGCCTTTAGATGAAAATCATTGTGACCAACAAGGTCACAGAGATCAGCCAGATTCTCATACACTAGGATAAAATGGGATCTTTATCACTCTTCCTTTCCCTATATGAAAACAAGCACATGCTATATATTTACAACATCAACCCACCTATCTGCAGGAGGGGTTTAAATGAGAGCAGGAATACCTGTGATCAGGTAATTATGAGAGTAGGCACAGATTTTCTTGACACAGACTCCATAGTCTTTGCCTGCCTTAATGGACAAAATGATGGATGGAAGGTACACACTTTTTTTAATAGGATAATCTAGGTTTGGAAATGCTATGCTAGTCATACAGGTAGCTTGCAATCAGTTTCTTTCTGTTCCACTGTACCAGAAAAAGCCAAAGACTATAGCGAATCCTTTATCATATCACAGAATTTGAATGATGAAATAGAACAGAAAACTGCATTTGCAGAGCTATGACTAAGCCTGAGTTTTAGCAAAGGTATTCACACCTGCTACTTCTCAGCTGTGTCATTACTACTCCTTTCCAGACACGCTATTACCTTGTACAAAACACCCTTGCCACCCATCTCAAAGGACTGCAGCAGCTCTTCATCATGCAAGATTACTCAGTACGCTGCAGTCACCTAGTTAGATTATAGATATCATTCTATGCAGCTCAGAGTTAAAAAACTTGACTGGCTGATGAGAAAAATATCCTGAGAGACATCCACAGTATCCTGTATTACTGTAAATTATGAAACACTCACAGTCAATTACATTCAAGGATACAAAGAACTTTTCAAGTACATTTCTCCTCTTAAATGGATGTAGAATATTAAAATAAATTAGTGATGGGCAGAATACAGAACCATAGCAATGTGGCTTTGCTCAAACAGTTCCAGAGCCATTTTGAGTTTTTTTTAAAAGTGCTGAAGTGACTCAGGTACACAAACCACGCAGTGCTCCTAAGTGGCACAGAAACCTTTCCAGTGCCAGTATTGGCAATTTACAATTACTTTTCTTACTTCTTGCTTGCCTTTATTTCCCCCATATGCACCAGTTCATCTGATAGAGAATCCTGCCTTGCTTAGATTTTAATGAACTACTACTATAGCAAATGTGCCTGTTAAGTGAAGTTACGTCAGGGCATGCTATGTCTGATGTAGAATTTTTTTCCCCAGAAATGTGCTTTGATTGTTAGAGAGGTGTCAGAAAAAAGGAAAAACAAAAGAGAAAAAAGAGAGCAACATTTGTCCATGTTTCCTCAGGGAAGTCAAAGTTTCTTCGAATGTCTAAGGTAAGCAGGTTTGGTGATCACCACTAGCTAGCAAAATATGCCCAGTCCACTCCTGCTTACATTCTCATGCCTTGAAGGCAAAATGATTCTGAATTTAAGCTATGAATTCAGCGTAGATTAGTAAAATTACACTGAGCCTATGTGTAGACATACTTTATGGAAGCAGTAGAATTCCATTTGCTTTAATTTCTTTTAAAAGTTAAATTGGCTACACTGAACAAAGGCTATTCCAATTCTGAATGAGAACCAGCACACAGTTCAATGATGTTTAATGAATCCAGCTCAAAATATAAGTACATTTATTTCTCAGATTTTGATTCTGAAGACTAGATTTTATTTAGCACCAGCCTTTAGAAAAAGGCAGCCCTGAACTCTTGCTGGGGAAGACAGTCAGGATACTTTACAGCAGCCTTAGAGCACCTAAATGAGGCCTGCTAGAAAGATGGAGAGTGACTTCTTACAAGGACATGTAGGGATAGGACAGGGGAATGGCTTCAGACTCAAAGAGGGTGGGTTTAGATTAGATACTAGGAAGAAATGCTATAGTGAGTGTTCTGAGACACTTGAATAAGTTGCCCAGAGAAGCTGTGGATGCCTCACCCCTGGGAGTGTTCAAGGCCAGGTTCAATGAGGCTGAGCAACCTGGTCTAGTGGAAGGTATCGCTGCCCATGGCCAGGCGGTTGGAACTAGATAGTCTTTAAGTTCCTTTCCAACCTGAACCACTCTTTGATTCTATGATACTGTATGGTCACAGCACATACTTAGTGAATATTATGTGTTCACATTTTCAGTCACTCATAGACCTTACACTTAACATAGAATTCACTTCAGAAGACAACGCATATGAAGTGCACACTGCTTCTGAAATTTTTTTTCAGCCACTTTAGGCACAGGAGTCTTACAGAGACAAGAAAAATGTCATTATAAGAATGACAAAATTAAAGGAATGAATAACAAATCTGGTAGGCACTGGATTCTCCGGTCAGTGATCGTTCTTAAGGGATCATGTAGATGCATTCTAATCTATGTGAAGTTCATGACTTTATTTGCAGTCTGCACTCTACTTATCAAAGATGATAGTAGTCACTTTTACCTTTTAATGCAAATAATTCAGATACTGAGAACATTAATGCTAGTGTTAACAAGTCAGTTTAAATTAGGACATTTTCCTCCCTCATTAATTGCATTTTAGTATTTTTATTATGCCTTGTGACATCTAAATACAATATCAGAACTTCAACCCAGTTAGTACTGGGATAGCATAGCTATCCCAGTAATAGACAAATTATTAAGAAATGTGGCTCTTACATCAAAGACTCAGAAATTTAAGAGAATTGAGGATTCCCCTGCTGACTCTAACAGTGGTCAGCAATTTATTAGCTAAAACCCATCAAGCAAGACCTCTTTCAGTGAATGTCAGGTCTACCTGCCAATCAATGAACCATGTACAACAGTCCAAGAACCACAGGCATCTATATTATTACTACTACATATTTAGTAACCAAACTTCAGAGACACCACCTCCAGCACTCAAATTTCTACCAGCAGTTGCACACTATCTGTCCTAAAATGCAGAACATGAAACAACCACATGAAATGTTGTTTGTCAATGCTGAACGGGGAGTAAACCAGAGATTAAGCAAGTCTTGGCTTGTTGGCATTAAGTGAAACAATGTAGTTCATAAAGGTATTAATACTATGTAAATGAGACTAATAACGCAAATGGAGCAAGGTACAGACAACATTTGTTTCATCTGGGCAGAAGGTAGTGTCAGATGTTCAAGTCTTCTGGACACTTTGGCCATTTTCACAATGAATCCTCTTTACATTCTTGTTTTCAACTGGAAAGCAAAGGCTAGAGAGTTCCTCCAGTTGCTGAGGCTTTCATAAAAATGGTCATTTAACAAGAATTTACAGCTGAGGGTGAAAAGTGGCTTAAAAGAAACAAAAAAGGGAACATCATTATCATGCTAGAATATCTAAAAGAGAGGATTTATTAAAGGATATTTGTTGCTTGGTGAATGTGTTCTTTTAATGTTTTATGTAATTATGACCTATTTCTGAGTTTTTTAAACGTAGCAATAATTATTAAAATAGTGGATGAATAAAACCAGACCTTTTCTTGTAGGATCAAAGTATAACATAAGAAATTATTAACTGTATCTAATGATGCTTAGACAACACTAGGAGCTAGAAGCTAAAAAGAAAGGAAAAATCTATTATAATCTTCCCTTGAGTAATCAGGGTAGTTCTACCGGGAATTATCATCTCTTATAGAGGGTAATTCTTCATTTCCATCAGGCTACTTTTGTTGGCTTACTTTCGACAAATATCTACTGCTGATGGTAACATTGAAAGGACTGATCTTAAATTTAAGTTCATTTTAAATAGTAAAATATTACACACATTTACTGTAAGAGTTATTCACTTAATTTGGGACAGTGCTGATGTTTTCAATTTCACTTCAATATTCTCTCTAATTTCAATATATCAACTTTTTCACTTAATTGGGGACAGTGCTGATGTTTTCAATTTCACTTCAATATTCTCTCTAATTTCAGTATGTCAACTTGGTATATTTGACACAAGACCCTTTGGAATGCATTATTGCTTTCAAGTTTAACATTTTAAACTAAATTCATGACATGACTTTGAAATTATATTCCTTTATGTAAACTGAGAAATTTTAACAAAGCCTCTCTAGTCTTCTGTGTATTCAACAAGTAATGTTTAACTATGGCTTTTAAGCAACTTTCCTGCCACGTCCAACCTTCCCCTCCCCCCAAATTCTAACATTTTAAAAACACTTTTAGCAATCCTCTTTGCAGCCTACATGAGAATTGCAAGTATTCTCTGTCTTTGTTTACTTGGTACTTGCTACATGTTTTGAGTCAACAATGTATGTGACAGATTTAGGGCATTAAAAATAGCAGAAAACAAACTTATGAAAGATTTATGTGTTTTCTAAGGTTACCCACGGAATGAATCTCTCAGTCAAAATTAAGCTGGTTTTACAAAAGCAAAATGCCTGCTAGCTTTACAAATTTCAGAGCTTCCTCAAGACTTGCTAAAGCAATACTAGCTGAGGAACTGAAACTGTGTTACAAAAGAGGTCCTCAATTAGCCCTATATCACACATCACACAAGAGGATGAAATATATGGGCAAATTAGGTTAGGCAGATGACAAGCAATGGAAGGGTAATTTAGCACATGTGACCAACTCCCCACATGACAGAAAAGATAAGGTTTTTGAGTGTCAAAGATTAAAATAAAGAGGATTACAGAAGATCATTTCAGTGCAGGAACCACCCCATGTTATATGGTAGGCCTACTCTTCACGCAACATGAGGTAAAGGCAGAGCTGTCCCACTGGGTTCTGCGAGGTATAACTGAAAAGGTTCTCATGTATAAGTGACTTCCTTGCAATTCAAAAGCCTAAAGTCAAACACACGTGTGAGTGCACTGCAGAAATATGGACTGAAGTAGAGCCATACAGAAAAAAACAAAGTAACTTTGTGTGATGTGGAAAAAATCAAGAAAAAAGATGTATGAACATCATATTCTTCCTGCAATTCACCATAAGTTTATCATAGGCGTTTCTGAAAGACAATCCTCTTCAAGTATGGATCTTTGTAAAGGCTCTATGAACTCAGTAGAGAGTGCAGCAGAGTGGGATTGAAAGGGAGCCCCTAACTGCATAAATTACTCTATAAATGACCCAAGAAGGGAGGGAGAAAATATTCATCACATTTGGCTTCATTCAATGGGCCTGTTTTCCTCACAAGAACATGAGATTCACTCATTTTTACCATAAATGCTTTCTAAGATACGATTTCAAAGCAAATGCCCTTTTCTGCTCTGCTGAAGTTTTATTCTACTGATGCTAAGAGAAGGCTTAGGAATGTAAAGGCTTCCAAAAATCACAGAAAATTAATACAAACTCAAACATATGAACATCTGATTTAAGTCTCAATTTCTTTCTTTTTTTTTAGATTACATAAAAATTCCAGGCCTAGATAAATTCATTACTGAACAAGCTTTAAATAATCCTTCTCTCTATGTTGAACCATTCATCTTTTGCAAATACACCGACAGCTTTTTCTCAAAAGCACTCATAGTCCCAGTTTCTTCTGCATGGTTGAGTTCATCTGTCAAAAACTGTATCTTTCTGTAAGCAGGCCTATTTCGCCTGTGTCTCCAAAATACTTCAATTACTTTATTTATCGTGTACAATTTTTCTTGTAAATAAGCATGAAATTGACAGCTCCTTTAGAAGCTATGAAGAACACTTTTCCCTTTTCTGAATATTTGGAGTTAGTGTCATCTTAGCAACCAGTGGTGCTGCAATTTTCATTCACATCTAATTCTCCCCCATAACAGCAATCCCTGCAATTCCCCCACACCTATTCTTTTATGAATTACTATATACATGTAGGCAAAGATTGATTTGCTTTAAAGGTACATGCCCACCTGTTCTTTTAGTATTGGGTATGGTTTTATACGCAACAATTTGTCCCTCTGATAAAATTGTAGCCTAATGGAGTGATCATAAAAACATCTAAAGAGAATATAAAAGTCTTACTATGTCTGGACTTATTAAATCTGATAGTAAAAACAAAAGGTCCTGCCTTCAAATCATTTCCAAAGCTGAAAAATGCTATTTACCATAAATTTATTGGTAATCTTTAGAAATAATTTTAATTAAACTGTAGATATTTCTTCACATATATACTTTCACATGATTGCAACTGTATATTCATAGGCAATATAAATCTATAAAAACTAATTAGTTCCTAGCTGGTCTGTGGTTTGGAAGAAAGACTGGACTTAATCAGTGCTTGATATGTGTCATGGCCATGACACATATATTTGGAGGGTTTTTGAGACTAATTTTATCTTTTACTGTATATCAAACCACAGTATTATTTTTTCTGCACTCAAATCCATGACTTTCAGTTTTCCCAGCAGCACTAGCACCATGACCACTCTGAGGAGCTTTAGACACATAGCAAGACTGCCCCAAAGAGTTTCTATCAGGCACACTGATTAGTTGAGAAACAATAACTACCTGCCTTAGGTCATTCGGGTGCTGAGCAGCACTGCAGATGGAGCCCAAGCCTGTTATTTCCAGTTACTACATTCTGCATACTTCTCCAGGGAGAAGCAAACTGAAATATGGCCCTCTGTGTGCACCAACACTTCTCAGTTATTAAAGCCTAATATTTTATTAAAGAGTCCTTCAATCCACTTCACAGTTACTGGAGTTGTACCACAGTAAGAACACTGTGGCATTTTTGTTCCATTTCTCTGTGGTATCAGCACACATATATCTCACCTCTGATTCGGTGAAGGATTATACAACACTAAACGTTGCCCAAATATGAGACGTGCCGCTGCAACTTAGACAGGCTGTCCCCCTGCTGCTGACTCAAAGCACCACTGAAGACAACAGGACAGATAGCAGAGGCATTCAGGGTTGTAAGCAGACCTACAAAACTTGTTAGCTTGATAAAATAGTTCTGCAACTTCCTCATTATTCCAAAGGGACTAGCTGCAGCTGCTCTATTATTGCTGAACTACAATTGAAGCCTCTCATAACTGGTCTGGCTCAAACTGCACACCGTGCTTGGACACAGAAGTGGCCATGGCTACATTTTGAAATACATACAAATAAAAGAATACAGCTAGAGAGGAGCGTCTGAGAATCAAGTTGTACTTCAGGGAGGCATGAGCTCAGATTTCAAGCTGAACAGGATTTAAGATTTTCCAGGTATCACCCTCAAAGAATGAGTAGTCAAACTTTCCCCCCTTGTCCATTGTTGAAGCTATTCCCTTGAAGAATATTCTTTAGAGCCATCAAAGGTCAAAAAATGACAGAGCTGGAAGGCCATGAAGGTTAAGATAACTGAAAAGTCCTTTACCAACAGCACTGGGAGAGGGGAGAGACGTTGGTAGCTGGCATTCTCAGCCTTTGCCCTACTCAAAGTACAGGACACATATCATTAACAATATCACAAACTGTGCTGACAAAAGCCTACATACTCCATGCTGTAGTATCCCTTAAAGCAAACGGCAAGAGACGCTCGCTTAGACTGCAGCAGGGCATGTACCAAATACCGTATCTTAGTCTGAGTATGACAGCAAACCTTCAATACTTGCACAGGGCTCTTATCAACGCCTGGATTAAATTTACAATGCTGTTCTTGATCTGTACAGCTCAAAATTACATGGGATTTGTCTATCTAAAAGACCACATGTCTCCCTGTGCCCTGCTGCCACAGCTGCTGTCAGCAGAAAAACTCACACCAGACACATTTGGTATTAAAGAAGAAAAAAAAAAAAGTGAGTTGTCAGCAAGACTGATTCACTAGGGGACAGGTTGCTTTGCAATTTACTCCCACCTTTCATCTGAAATAGCTAAAATCTATTGACCCTTAAAGCGGGCTAAAAGGTACGCTGCATTCTCAGGAACACAATTAAGGGTGATACTTCCAGACACATCGGAAAACCATCCTTGCTTTCTAACCCCTGACTATTTTCCTTCTGCTAGAAAGTAATCTGAGATTGTCTTTTAAGACAGTGCCCTTTAATCCAACAGAATAGACACATTTTATTAAAGCAGGACTTTAGACAGCATTATAGCAAAAGAATAGCATAGCAGAGGCACTCTCATAGCTCTTGATCTGCTGAGAGGATGCCACTTATTCTGCTAAAATATGCTGGCCTTTCTCCACTTTATTTTGGTAAAGGATATAGGTAACACAGTATGCCCATACATCTTAGTTTGATGAGACCTCTGAGCAGGACCAAAAGATGTCTGCTGTTAAACTTAACAGGCAGACAGCTTTATTATCTTTAAAAACATCTTTTGTGCTCCACTTACCCAACCCTAACTGATTCCATTAATTAGTGCTAGGATGCTTTAATGGAAAATATTAAAAAAGACAAAGCTGTTTCACAGAAGGGGAAGAGCATTTTCTGAAGCTGCATATCACCTGATGGGTACCTAAATCTGAGGTTAGCTCCACTTTGCAGGTAAAATAATGAATGCCAATTCCACAGTAATATCTTCATATTTTATCTGTGTGGTTACAGGGCTGTATACCCAGGTCCTAGTAAGATTGTTTCACTTTTCTACCTTAGTACAAATTATAAATAATGATTATTTGGAAAACAGAAAATTTTCTGAGGAACTACAAGGGAATTTCTCAACATACAGCTCCCTGGTATTAAAAAAAAGTATTATATAGAAACCAGAAATAAAGTGAACGTGTAACAATATTTGTGACAGCTAAAGAGTTGGCTTGTTCAGTTATCACCTACAGGACTGAGTCCTCATATATTCATATCATAATCATTAGCATTCCACAGCTGGATCTTTTCCTTCACTCAGTAGCCAATCAATAGTTTTCGCATCTGCTTGGAGCTCATATTTCCCCAAAGGATCTCAGTGATCGTATTGTTTTTCCATTTTCCAATGTAGTGTCTGACCTTTTTCCTCAAGACCTTGCACAATTCACTTTAGTCACTCACTTCTTATTGACTGCTAGTGCCTGCTCATTCCCCATCTGTCTTTGCTTTAATGGATCTAGGATTTTTTTTTGGGTGATTTTTTAGTATGTGCTGTCATCCACTCACTGCTCTTTCCACCCTTGTTGCTTTAGATTTCTCATTTAGATTTATACTTCTGTTCAACTTCCATTCCAGTTCAAGCTTAAATTCCATCTTCTCTCAGCTCATCCTTTCTTTTGTACAATGCTTGTATATACAAGACAAACCGTAGCTTTCAGCGTGCCAGTCTCCACTTCAGACCTCACATAAAGCACCATTCTTTTGTGAATTTATAAGGTTCTAGCAAAACCCTTTCTTGGTTTATATTTTTTTCCTGACACTTCTGTTTTTTATCTTTAACACAATTTAGCACTGCATACCCTTCCTTCTTATCAGGAAGAAGCAGAGAAAAGAGACAGACCCTGGAAACACTCTTCCATAATCCATCCAAAGTCAAATCCTGTCTGCTTACCCAAAGATTCACTTACTTTCTACTGGGCACAAATGCTGGATTGTTTGCAGCTGCTTTCTTGGCTGTGTAAAGACTGGCACACTGAATCTTGGAAATTGCAATAATTTCAGTTCTTGGGCTACCTTTCCCTTTAAAGTTCTGCAGTGGTATCAGGTAACTGCTGCCTGTTGCACCATCACAGAAGGAACATTGACCGCTTACTTCCTTACACGCATTTGGAAGTCAGTCTTAACCACACACACATACAGGATACTAAAATTACGGAACTAAAATTCTAAACTCCATACATCGTTGATGTGTGTACTCAATCTGTGCCTCCAAGGACTGAAGCATTCTTCTGCCCTTACACCTTGCCAGCCACAGAGCCAGTATCCTCAGAGTCCTGCAGCACAGAACTGCTATGCCAGGAATTTGGAGTAACTTACCTGCCCTTTTCCATCCCTAAGTGAGCTGATGCTACTCAGTTGATTACTTTGCAACAGTGTCAATCCAGAAGTAAAGTTCTTTAAGTAAGAACAGGGGAAAGGAAGCATACTATGTAGCTCTTTACTAAAAGCAAGTTAAGATTTTGCCAAGCTGTTATCCCATCTGAAACTCTCCATAGGCTTTCAAATCGAGAAAAAAACCAGAATGGCAACTATCACTGAAGCTGTGATACAGGATTTCGCCCAGCCAGTGTCTGTCAATGAATAATGCTGCAAATGTAATGTGAGTAGGAATGATCAACGTGAAATTTTAGGTCAGCTCTTTTCTACAAGCAAAACTCCTCATGCTTGGAACAGAAAAGGAAAGCTTTCCATGTCTTCTTCCTTTTTCTCTATTCTGAAATCAAAGGGGAAAAAGCCTCATCCCATTTGAACCTTCTTTTTTCACACTCCTTACAAGAATGTATGGGTATGGATGTGTGGGTGGATGTCTGAGAACAAACTTAACTCCTCTACACAACTGTATGCTATGGTAAGGTTAGTTTGTCTTTCATGTCCGACAAGATGTAAGAAAACAAACTTAATTTTGTGAATAGTACTGGCTTTATTCTATGAAATGCAAGGGGAATGCAACTCACCATCTGCAAGAACTGCTTCATAGATGTAAGACAAAGAGTATTGAGGATTTCCATCCTGTGGCTTACCTAGGAAAAAAGAATAATTCTTTATTGGTATCTACTTGGAAATATCTTTAACTGGTCATCAGCTCTGATGACAGTGAACACAGCAAGCACCCATGTTGAGCTTCTCAGCAAACACCACCTCCAAGCCCTTATCCTCAGAGCTTCATTCAATCCATTCTTTGCCCAGCCACATAAATCTGCTTGGGATTGCCCTGACATGTGCAGGACCTTGCACTTGGTCTTGCTGACTTTCATGATGCCTGTGTGGGCTCACCTTTCAAGCCTGCCAAAGTCCCTCCGGAGGCCATCCCTACCTGCAAAAATACTTGCTGGAAATCTTAAATTATTGGTCAGCTTTAGAAATAGCCTCACAACTGCAACAAAATACTGGCTGATAACTGGGCCATAAGCAAGACATCAATCTGGATGATGTTCATTTGAAACCTTGAAAGAGCAGCCTAAAAATTATAAACTAAATAAGCAACAGTAAAGTCACACTATATTAAATTAGTAGATACTATTGCAGTAATGCTTATGTTCTAGTCATTTGACTTTTATTACCAACAAAACTTTTTAGGAGTTTGTCCCAAATGCTGTTGAAAAACATTCACTTTAAGATGTCAGTGAATTCACTTTTCCAGGTGTAAGCATTTTTCATCCAATTAGTGTCAAAAACAACAGGAAAAAACATCACACACATGACACATACTTCAGAATCGATGGGTACAGGTTACCATGACTGGCTAGACAGATTGAAACATGAGCTGCTAAGAAACCTCCTCACAAATAAGTCTTCTCTGGATTTTGCAGAAATAAGAGAAGAAATGACAAAGAGCTCAAACAGTTTAAGCAGCAGGGGATGACAATCTCAACATGCCCTCTATGGTTGCCCCCTCCAGGCAGACACTTCAGTTTCTTTTCTGGTTTGGAATAGCCAGGATCTCAAGCCAGATGAAACAAGTTAATGACACTAACCAGATCTTGACAGTCATTCCCTTTATCAACCCCCATCACTGCACTGGCATCCCAACAATCATTCTGTGTGGAACGGAGAAACACAAAATCTCAGGATTATGTATTAATCTGGTAGTTGCAGCAGTCTCTACAAAGCAATTCAAAGACTCATTGGCAGGGTAAAATAGAAATGAGGGCTATACTGCAGCACATTTCAGCTAAAAAATTGTCTCATCTGCTCTTCTGCTTATGATACAGCCATACAGATTATTTTCATTTTAATATAACAATTTAACTGGCATTTGAAGTGCTCTGCAATAAGCAGATGACCTCACTGCCTTAAAACAACAACAGTGGCATCCTCCGACTGAATGTAAATACATTGGGGAAGGATAAGACAGCTACAACCTTGTCGTCTTGTCTACTGCAACCTTCCCTGGCAGAGAACAAGCCAGAAACACCTAACACTTTCCCCTATTTACTCAGTCTTGCATGTTCCTAGGAGAAATCTTTCCAACCAAGACTTCAGTTCACACACACACACACAACCACACACACACAACCACACCATATTGAATATTCAGAAATAAACAAAATCAAAAGTTCTAGTGATTCTGTTTCTTCTTCAGCTTCAGTTTTCATTAGCACTTCAGCTTCACTTTCTCACAGACTTCAAGTCAGTGTCAAAATCCAGGTGAAGCACTTGCCCATTGAAGCCAATAGTAAAGTTCCCACTTAAATTAAGGGGTTTAGCTCATCAGCACAAGTCTTGCAGACAGTCTAAGAAAATCCACCGTAATTGGTTACTTGTATTTGAGTACCAACACGAAGAGAATTTTACAGAAGAGCAAGCAAGGCAGTGAAGCATTACTTAAGTATTCTATGTTACACCCAAATTCTAATAAAATTTATACTACTGCACTAGAAATGAAATAGGAAACAGATACCATGAAAGCTATGGTAAAAATATAATGATTTATTTCTTTTTCTGTGACCTGCACAATGGAAATTAGCCCCATATTTGAAGTGCTCTGAAAATTTGCATGTGTTAAGCTCTATTTTAAATTCCCAGACTGTTTGTCCTACATTTACTTATTAGAGAAAAACACCAAAAGCTGATATCTCATTACTCCACATCTATACCATACTAGTAGTTGCAAAAGTAGTTTTCTTACCGTTACTCTTCTTGGTCATTAAAATTGTGTGCAGGTACATGGAATACTTATTAGGTAAGCAATCAGAAATTAATGGCATATTGCTGTCTCAGGTAGAAGTCACATATTCGTTCTGAGAATTTTTCCTGGGCTGTTGAAGGCCGTGGATACCATTTTCTAGTTGGATTATGTTACTTAATGCACCTCTCACTTTTCCAAACAATAGCAGATGATGAATGGATACATACAGGTTTAATGAGCACTCATCAAATATCAGATTTTGTAGAAGTAAACTCTCTTCATATTTTGGAAAAAAAAAAAGGAAGAAAAAAAAGACATCACTGCTTAGAGAAAAGGCTGGTAGTGGAAGTGACAAGAGCTGGTTTTTTGAGCTGTAAACAATGAAACCTAATAAAACAGCAAGAAGACTAATGGATACTTATGACTCTTGAGCTGTACCAAGAAGTCCCACCAGAAAGTTTAATAAAAGTGTCAGCACACTTTAGAAACAGTGTCACAGAAAACTATTTGTATTCGATTATACCTGTTCTCTTTCCACACCGTCAGTACCGAGGATAATTAAAGAAGAGATTCAGGACATTGAAAGATCTAAGCTAACTACCTCCAGAAGCAATTATCTATCTATATCTACAAATCCCTTGCTTAAACACATGTTTGCCTGAATTTGAAGTGCAAATGTTCCAGAACTAAACAAAAAAACCAGTTATGCCAAGTACCCCAGGCTACTAAATTAACACACTGAGAGTATGTCAATTTAATATAAAAAGGGGTACACCATTCAGCAGACCAAGGATAAGCTGTAGAAAGAAACAGGAAAAGGAAAAGACTGATGCAAACAAAATAGGTCTCCTGATTCTACTTTCAGCAACCTTAGGGAAAGCTGATAAAGAGAAGTCAGAATTCTAGAGTCACACTGGACCATCCTAGATGTTAACATAGAAAAATAAAATTTCTGAGTGTTCCCCTCTTTCCCTGAGGATTATCTTCTTTTAGGACAATAGACCCTTACACAAAATTCAAAACCAACTCTGAATCTGAATGTAGCATTTTCAAACGGTGAAATATTTTATGAAGTCCTGCTAAAGGAATCCTTTGACAACAATAAAAATATCCTCTTCATGTGTAAGATGAATACAATAAACTCTGTCACCGTCTAAGAAATATATGTCAGAAAGGCCAGTTAGCATTTCTTAGTTCTCCCTTTGTTCCTTCAAGAACTGGTTCAAAGAGGAATGACAAATCGTTCAGATTTTGTTTCAATCACATTACAGGGCAAACAAGCTCTCTGCTCAGCAAAAAACCCCTTGCATCTTCCATTTTATTTAGTGTTACTCCACATTTTAATTTAGTATTGTTTTTTTGCCTAGAATTTTTGGCATATGTACTACTTTACAGCCAGAACAAAATTTTAACAGATAAAGAAAGCCCTACTTGCTCCAAGAAGATGAAACTGGATCCATCTGGTAGGTGGAAAAACTGGGGAGGCATGAGACTTATTTTGCACTCTTTCCATCCCAGACTGTAGGGATGGTGCAAGGAGAACAGCACACAGGAAAGAAGAGACAACTGAAAACTTACTTGGCCTATGAACTTCCCTGAGTATGGAGAAATCTGTAGCGGAAGGGTGGTGATTACTGGCACCTAAGCTATGCCAGACTCTCTAGATCTGTGAGGTAACAAGCTAACTTAGCATCTATTTTCTAGTAGTTTCTCTAACTACCTGAAAGCCTCTCCTGAGCCCTGGCATCCATTAGTCCTAGGACCTCAATGGCATGCTGTCCTAAGGGATTAAGAGAATTTAGTTGCAATGGAAGACATGTGGTTGGGACATTATAATTTAAGCACATTAATACATTTTTAGACTGGTAGAGTGACAGCTCTTTTCAGTACTGAGGAGATAAGAGGGTAAAAATACTCAGAAGAACAAGCTACAAGCAATGAACAGTTTAGGGGGGAAAAGGGGAACTGAAAACCATGAAGGATATACACTGTTCTTATCACTATCTCCAAAAGCAGAAGTATAAGGGACTAGGGACAAGCACTGAAAACAAAAAATTACTGAAGATGATGATCCATACGCAAAGAGACGGGAAATCCTGTGAGTGCATGGTCCTGAAGGAAGGAAAAAAAATTGCTCCAAAGGAAAAATAGTCCTTATAAACTCAGTGGCCCCTTAGCAAATAATTTTATTACACGGGAAAAGTTTTCCCAGATGCATAGTCTGTCAAAATACCTGTCAAGAGATATCACAAAGGCTAAGAGCTTAACAAGATTCCACAAAAGAGTATCATAAATACAGACCCCATTATCTTTAAGCAAAGATAAATAATGATAAGCTATGCACGTCTTCATTTCTCAGAATTTAAATCAACAGTGAGATGAAAGCAAATCTCACAGTAGAATACTTTCACTGTGCAACAGAGAGCAGTGCAGGGGTCTCCTATCAAGTACTGATATACGCTGGCCTTGCTGATGGTCAGGGCACACCAGTACAGAAAAAAAACAGGGCCAGAGGAGTTCTCAGCTATTAGTGCAGAGTAGGCTTATGCCCTGAAGCACCAGGCATTGACACAACTCCCAGTCCTGGATCTAGTTCAGTCAATTAAACTTGTCTGATCCCAGACACAGTCTATGCATCCCTGGTAAAGATGCACAAGCTGAGACTGAGGCTTTCAACAACTCTTCATAAATTCAGCTTTGTACTAATGGCTGAAGTTCCTGATATTGACTGCTACCAAAGCAAGGATCATTTGAACACCTACTAGTTGCCTGGCATTGCACTGTAAGTAATTTCCAAAGGTACATGTAATAAGTATTTTTGTGAATGCATAGACCTAAGCAAGGAATCATCCTGTGTCCTCCAGGAAACTGTTTATCTCTGCAGAAAAGTTTGCAATTTCCTGTGCATGATTCAACTGATGGTCTCTCCATCTCCTTCCTACATACATACACACACAGAGTATAGATCCACTATTTTCAATCCACTTAAAAACTGCCAAGGAGCTTCAACTGAAGCTACACATCAGACACAGTCAAAAATTGCAAACATTACCTTCTGAAACCAAAACAGACAACTGTAACTGCCCAAAACTTCCAGCCTGAAAGATATACTGAGGAAAAGGTTATTAAATACTGAAGAGGAGATGGTTACAAAGGAAAAGTCTAAAATACTGTTTTGAAAACACTGATCTGATGCAGCCAGACTGTGTGCAGACACATTCCGGGCAGGTGTGAAAACCTCATAATATACTTAAGCTTACCCGCTCAAGCACAATGCAGCAGGCACATCCAGCTAAGTCACTCTGACTCAGCTGGGGTCTCTCTACCCCAGTGTTCAAAAGAGTATTCTTGGTTCTTCATGTGCATCCAAAACTAGGTTAAGTTCTGAGTAAAAATACTGAACTGCAGCATGTCTTTCTCATGCACAAGCTCCCATGCCAATAAAATGGCGCCTTGCAGGTAACAAGACAGAAGCACAATGTTCTGCTTAGCAGACAAAATCTTTGCTAAATAGCAAGAGCTGAGAGAAGGTAAGAGACCAAAAGACTACAAAGAAGCAGCAGTAAATACGTTCTCAAAAGAAAACACACAGCTGTCTACCTGAAACCAGTACCCAACTTACAACGCTTTTCCAAACCTGCTCATGCATCTTTCTAAAGCTATGTCTTGATTTCACTTGTGCAGCCTGGCAAAGTCAGATTTTGGGTTAAAATAAACCATGCACACAGACTGCCATTTCAATGCCTCTCACCCTCAGGAGAGGGTTTTTTTACATTACAAAAGTGCTAATTTTTACATTAATGCTTCTTTGTTATTTCTATGGATGTGCAAACACATAAAACTGGATAGTTTTAGTCCTTCCAATGCAAATTTATTACCTGGGTTGGTAAAAGTGGAAGGGAACTTCTGCCCTTACAGTTTTTACATCTAACACAAGAAAACTTGTCATCCATGACACTGGGTCTTAGTTTTTCACTCTGTCAGATTTGTCTAAGCAGATACATACACTGTCACACTGAGGCATTTTGAAAGAGGTGAAACATAAACTCATGGTTTTGTACGGTTTCTGAGGCTTGTAGACTCAGGAAACAAACAAGTGTATGTCATCTCTTCAGTCTGACTATGAAGTAATGATAGAAGGTTCACAGTTGTCAGTGGCAGCTTTTAGATTTTCCAAACTGCTTCCCTGAACCAGGAATAAGAGCACAACAGTTTCATCACACTTTAATGACAAACACATCTACAAGCCAAAATTGTTGAATAAGCTGAAGAGAGATCATTTCTCCAGAAAATCCAAATTTTCACTTTTAAAATTTATTAATAAATAAAATTATTAATAAGTTTAATAAACATACAAAGTTTTCACTTTACATTACCTGGTTGAATAATTCCAGTAACAACAGCAATATATTCCTCAGGTTTCTGATCAGTGGAAATCTCTTTGCTGTCTCCATCTAAGGCCAGTATCTCATACAGGATCTTTGAATTCTCCACTCCGCAAAGTAGAATGACCACATTATCCAGAGGTTTTAGAACATGTTCCAGAAAATAACATCTCTTCTGATTCAGGCAGTTAAGAAGTCCACAAGAGAGTATCAAGAGTTTACATTTATAGGAGGGTAAACAGAATAGCTCCTGGTGCTTGAAAGATGAAGCCTCTAGATTGTAGAGGAGGATTCCTCCTTCGTTCACTACGTGTCCAAAAAGAGATTTTAAATACAGAGCCCACTCTTCTGCTTCTTGTTGATATATCACGAGGATATCCTTCGTATTTTCTAGAGAGAAGAAAACATTTTAAAAAAATAAATTCAAATGAATCCATTATAAATATCAGAAGACAGATCATTAGTTTTCCCCCTATTAAAAACTCGAGATGCTGAAGAAATCACCTTCAGCAGAAATCACAGGTCATTTCATCACCTTGAAATGACAACCATCTCCTTATTTCTAAGACCAAGGCAGAAAGATTTTGCACAAAAATCTCAGGAAAATAGCCTAGAATTTTATATGCTTAGAGTAGCTTCAACTAGCATTTCAGAATAAATATGGAAATTTCAATGTAGGAAGCAGAGCACATTCACACAGTCTGCTCACTCCTAGAGTCTTGACAATAGGTGATGCTATTAAAAATGAAACACTTGGCTTTTAATGGCAGAAGTAAGGAATATATATTTGAATACTTGAACATGATCTGAAATCATTAGAAAAAGGATTAGTAGGTTTAGGTTATTTTGTCAGCATGGTATTAGGGTAGTCATTAGTGGTCTTTCTTTACTGTCCTTATTCTAAGAAAATTATTTATGAACCTGACAAAAACAAATTTATAACTATATTTTTTAGCTGTCTTTCCCTTTCAGATGTCACACATGATGCTACTAGGACAACTAATACTCTTCCACAGTGTTACTAGGTTAACAGTAGGAAACAGAGGCAACAGGCACAAGCTGAAACACAGGAGGCTCCCCCTGAGCATCAGGAAATGCTTTTTTAAGTGTGAGCACCGGTGCAGGCTGCCTGGAAGGGTTGTGGAATCTGACTCCCCAGAGCTACTCAAAAAGCACCTGGATAAGGTCCTGGCCCTAGGTAGCTCTGTCTGATCAAGGCAGTTGTACAAGATAGCTTCCAGAGGTCCCATGCCACTTCAAGCATTTTGTGATTCTGTGAAACCATAAAATACTGTGATTTGATGAGCCATACAATGGCAATACACATCAAAATACCAGGGTGGCTTACTACCCCTGGAGCAGTTCACAATCACAGCCCTGCAGAACAGCAACATGAGACTGAGGAATAGATACAGCTACTGCACTCGACCCTCACTGAACTTCACCATGTCTACCACAGGCCTGATGGGTCAGGCAACCTCACACTTTCCTGCAGTGCACTCTTTGCAGGTGAGCACCTAAGCTGCTGCTTTGTGAGTGTCCAGAGATATGGAAATAGTGAGCACGCACAGAGTTAAAATGTTGCTTGGGCACACACAGGAGTGATGTGAGTAGTGGGATGCACTGTTGGAAGCACAGTACAGATACAGCCAAGAAAAAATAAAATACTTGTCAAGGATCTCACATAAATTCATGTACAAAAGGAGAAACTGAACCTCTATCTCCAGTCTAGGATTACTGCTCTAATTACTGGATTTCCCTTCTTTTCAGAAGAAATTACTTCTAAATTTTGTTCATTCATTCTTTACTCAGGAGATAATTCAAACAAAGTTTACCCAGTTGGAGACTAATTGAAACTTGTAGAATAGGGACAATATAGTTTAGTCTCTCAAATTCATTATATGTGTACAAACTGCTTGAAGGATAGTAGCCATCTTTTAAAGACTTGTGAATATTAAGTTTTTCACAAAGTGTTCTGTCATAGGAAACCATAAAGGGCCATGCCCAGCATGGTAGTGGGTGATGATATTTCAAGATAACTAACCAATACATTAAGAGCAGCGTAATATTTATCAAACAGTATTTGGAAAGGTGACTGCTACATTTCCTATGGCAAAAATGGTCTGAAAAATGACAGTATCTGATTAAATGCTGAAGTTTAACGATAAGAAAAATAGCAGTGTATTTCTTATTTATCTCAAAGCAAAAGTATTTGTTTTATGATGCTAGGATAAGAAACCTACTTGCTGCAATGCTGCAATGTTATTTTTTTTCAGAATCTCATCTGATTTTCATATACATACACACATAAAACTCCTGTAGAAACAAAAAAGCTATGAAGTTTGCTCACAGTTTCAGAAGAAGAAATTGTATTAACAGCACTGTAAGGTCAAAAGCTCTTCCAGTCTGACCACACTGTTTTGTATCACAGAAAATGGAATCACCAAGTACATTCTGTTTTCAGACTCCATTTACTAAAAGCACTGTAGCTGTTCTTTAAAGTATGGATTTAAAGACAATATTTAAAACACGAAGAAAATTTAAGAACTCATCCTTTATACTTCGTTTAAATTTGCTCAGTTTCAACTTCCAGCCATGGAATATAATTTTATATATTTCTGCAATCTTTAAGAAGTATCTGCTCTGAGAAATCTGTCCTCTAAGGTCTTCAGATTGTCATGAAGTGACTCTTAGCCTTGTCTTCATTACAGTTTGAAAACTGGGATTAATACTCTTCCCACTAAAAGAGGAGCTTTGTAGAACTCCTACTAATTTTTCCTGCACTTTTGTGAACTCTCCTGCCTTTTCAAAGTACTTCTTGAGAAAATCAGAACTGCATACAGGGCAGGATTTCCTTGATACAGTACGGGAAGAAAAAAATAATCTAGGATATGCACAGAAAGTTCAAATTCAGTGTTTAAGTTAAAAGGTCTCATTTTAAGCTCAAGCTCAGCTTGATGGACTTGGGTAAGGACACAGCTAAGTGGAATTGCATGGAGGGACAAAAAAGCATATTTAAATTGAATGGGGGACACATTATTTTTTAGTTTCACAGAATCTTGGTGTCTTGATTGTGCAGAAGAGGGATCTGCTGGTGTTTTCCATGGCACCCACTTGGCCATGAGCCCAAGTTTCCATTCCCTGTAGAAGGAGAGCACCGGTAAGAAATGGTGCACTATCGTGCCTCATCCTTGTGCAGACAGGAAGTGCCTGGAAGGCATTCCCATATCCCAGAGCAGGAAAGAACTGCTGACCTGAACCATTCAGACACAGCTGAAGAGCAGTCTGTGTGCTGGACATGAAAGAGTAGGTCCTTCCATAGAAATATGCTTAAAAGCTGACATTACATAATAACCATCATAAAAACATACATGGGGTATAAAGTTCACCCATGTGCAAGTGGACAGTATAAGGCTTGAGTACTCCAGACATTCTAAAGATAAAGTGAGAAATGTGCATTGAAAGGATAAAAGAAGACACAAAATCTTCCATTTCCATATGGCATATCAGCACCTAAGTTCCACAGCTTTGATCTTAGCTAAGTGGGAATGAGAAAGGAGTTTTACAAAGCTTATTGAAGGCTTGACTGCCATTTCTTTTTAATGATATTGATTTTTATATATGAGAAACAAAGCTTTATTTGTATAAGAAAAGGGAGTGAAATCTATCTAACATCACACTTGATGGAAGAAAGGCTCTGCAACAAACATCTCATAAAGCTTTAATTCAATAGAGTTGCCATATTTTATTTGTCTTTTCCATGTATATACAGAGGGAAGAGTCATAATGCTGAGGAGAGGCTCATACGAGCAAGGTTTTTTCAGACTGCAGTTTGGTACAATGTTTATTGAAGCAAGGAGGTAATGCTATCAAGTTACCTGTTGGAACCCAAATGTGGATTTCTTTTGAATTGTAAGGATGCTTTTTTTTTTTTCTGCCATTGATCTGTCTTCTATATTAAGAGTTAACTTCAATATTAAGCAGGAATGTAAAGTCTGCAACTTCCTCCAAATTGTATTAAAAGGTGAAATATCACTGTTTTGAAAAGCTTGCCTGACTTGAAATGCAGAGTCAAAGTCTAGCCTACAAATAGATATGATGTCCCCTACCAAAAATCTCCTCCATGTACCTGTAGCTTTTTTCTGTTTGCATAATGTTTTTGCCATCAGAAATTTTACTAAAATACATATACTTGAAGACAGCTTACTTGAAAATTGCGTCCACCAAAACTCTGCTTTCAGAACAGCATTATTTTAATCTAAAACAAAAAAAAAGCTCAAGTCTAACTTTAACGCAACACGAACCAATACTGGATACACAGTAACTTTTCATCTAGATTTTTCCCCCCTTCATTGTCTTCATCTCTTATCAAATAATTCCTTGAAGTTACTGCACTTGGAATATAATGTACATTGAGATTAATTTTGTTCCCTGGAAAGTTAATGTAATAGAAATTATCATATTCTGACAAAATTAAGCTGTGCTCCAACTTCTCCTACTTTGGACCTGTCTCAAAGGCAGAAATAAAATGTGTCATTAGTTCAGCAATGAGAAACAGCAAGAGAATTTATGCAGTCATCCATAGCCTGAAAGGGTTCTTCTGACAAGCAAAACTATTTTCTAGTTACTGGTGTGTGGTTGCTCAAGAAAGAACAATTCACAAATTATGTCATTTGAAAGACTGAAAAAACCTGCTGAATCCTATGAGAACCAAATGAGACAGGAACATCTTTGCAGGCTACTGTGACCTAGAAGGAATCAAGAACTTGCATATACAAGGCAAGAGAACATGTCTTTTGTGGCAACAATTATAAGACATAGTATGGAGAAGAGGGATTTTTTTTAAAAAGCAAGTATATTTGTCATGACATTGCACGTGCTCCAACATATATTAGAGAGTGAAAGGAAATACCAAGAACTCTGCAATGCACCAAACACATCAAGAAGGCAAAGGAAACAAATTGAGTATTGGGGGCCAGTAGCTCCTCTTAAGCGGGTACCTCAATTTATGAATTGTGAAATCTTGTAAAAGATAAGAAGTGATAACACTCACCTTTGATAAAAACACTGCACAGATGTCAACTAACTCCCTGCCTTTTAAAGGCCTTGTAGGTATGCAGAGGTTTGTAAAGGTTTGTAGATTATATGCTTTACTTGAAGATATCTGCATTTTACCGTAGTTGTTTCCAGAAACTCAGCATTAGCATACTTTGTTTGACTTAAATAAGGCTAATTTCAGTTAGGCTGAGGTTTAAAAATCAGCTCTACAGTCCCACTGCCTTAGGATGCTTTGGTAAAAAAAACCCAACAAACTGATATTTGAACACCAATGTTTACCCAAGTTTTAACTGAAAGATGGATCACCGTATTTCTCAGGGGCATCCAGGGTCTTTTCCAATTAGGGCACTGGAAGCATAACAATGTCATTCCCTGTAGTTCACTCAGCAGCCCAGTAATTCCTATAACCACATACCAACATGCCACAGTCAACCCTAAGAAAAAAAGTAATCTGAGTCTGTTTATAAACCTCACCCCAATCCCATTAGCCATTGATATCTGCATGGAGAAAATTCCTTTTCAGATTGTTCTCCACCACTATGCTGAGAAAGGAGAGGGAAAACTGCTAGAGAAGGCATAAAATTCATCCCTTTTACGTCTTCTTGTCACAGATGTTCTCACTTGGGGAAGGGAAGGTTGTTTCTTTTTTTTTTTTTTAAATAGCAGTCTTAAAAGGAAAGACATTTGAGAAAGAAGTGTATGAACTCTGTCAGTATGTAATGAGTTACTGTCCACCAGCAAAAACTTCTTAAAATAAGTACAAAGAAGTAGTGAATAGAAGTTTTTGCTCACTTTCTCATAATAGATTGATGAAAAAAAATTTGGGCAACATAAGTGATACAGAATGACATCCATTGCATCTTTAATTCTTTTGTGAATAGCAGACTACACTCCCCAGGATTACCATAAGTATCTTTTCATGCTGAAAACTTAACACAAAAATTGAAGCAGTACTTTTTTTCCACACAAGGATTGCCAGGATAGAGCTATTGAAGACTTTACAAGTTGACTTCACTTATCTGATTAGACTTCTATGCTTCTTCAGATTCTAGTTTCATTGTCCAAAACAAATGTCATCCAAGGGGAATACATGACAGTATCCCATGAATTCCCCTTCACAGACACATGCCATCTTCACCTAGAGAGTTTTAAGTCCATGTTTTTTAAAAAAAACTGCTAGGGTTTGGGAAATGTTTTCTCCACATTTCTTTCATCCTGTAGGATAAAACTATGGGTATAATCCAGAGAAATAAGTATAATCATGAGAAGCATACAGATGCATAAAATAACCCAGACTCCCACCTTTGCTCAGAGATTTTCAAAATTTTTCTTCTAATCTAAAGATTCATTTCTATTTGGGCTGTATGTAGGATGAGAATGGCAAGCATACATCCTAGTTCAAATGAGACTTCAGAACTGAAGTCCATTAGTCTCTTGGCCCCTTTGTAAGCTTTTCATAAAGATTCAGCCATTCACCTCTTCACACTGCTTGCCCTGACCACTTACAGTGATATAAAAGGAACTACGGAAAAAGTTTCACTAGCACTTCAAACAACCCCTGCAACATAACATTTGGAAACAAAATGAGAACATTTAATTCAGCACTAATCAGTGGCCTTAGCTTAATGAACTGCCCCTCACCCATGCAGAAAGTGTCGATTTTCCCAGTCAGCACACCTCATACACATCCAGTAAATGTGTCACAAAACGCAACTCTAGCTCTTTGTTGCTGGAATTCTGAAAGGCAAATCCCCTGAACCAAGCCAAAATGCATTCATTGCGGGAAGGACACCAGAAAGCACTTTAGAACAACTTGCAGATAATGGGAAATGTTTTCAAGGCAGTCATGTTCCTTCTCTGAGACTTTCCAGTAATGCAAATGAAAATTATAAAAGCCGCTGGTGAACTTTAGGGTGAGATCAGAAAGTAGCAAAATTGCTGCAGAACTGTGGCACACCTGTTTCAATTAAAGCAATTATCCTAAAACAAAGGACATTCCTGCCATCACTGTACAAGCCAGCAGAGCGGCTGCACTTCTATTTCCAAATGCCTATTTAACTAACATGTAATAAGTACATTTTCATCGTTTATGTGCCTTCTGTTGCTAATTGCTAAGTTGTGTGTGAAAACAAATACTTGCTCTATCTATCTAAAATCAACCCTCATGGATTCATCCTTCTTACTAAGCTTAGTATGGTCTGGAGTGGTAAAATGAGGTTCTACAGAGAAGAACAATTTTTCTACAAATGGAGTGAGTTTAGGTTTGATCTTACTGTCCTTCTCTGTAAAGAAATTCCATTAACCTTCCCTACAATGACAATGGGAACAGAGCCAAATATGTTCCTGGGGTATCTTTCCACAGCATGGACCTGTCACAAGTAAACCAGAAAGATACAGAAACCAACCAGGTAATTAAAAAATGCTTTAGACATGAACAAATCATGAAGAGAAAAATATACCATAATGACAGTATAAAGAGCTGAATAATATACTACTTTTTCATGATTGCTGTGGAATAAGTCTTTAAGGTTGCACGAAAACCTGAGTAAGCTGTATCAAGTTTGTATTAACAGACACTATTACAAATAGAAACAACCACCAAACAAAGCTTTCCCTTACACTTATCACTACAACTATAGTTTTATAAACATGAAACACTCAAAAAAAATTAATTTCAGAATGTGTTAGAGTAAACCAAAGTGTCCACTTGTTTATTTTATTTTTTATTAATTGTCAGTGTTTCAGGATCTCTCTAGATGTCCGATTCTGACTTAGCCCAGGTAATTTTGGGTTTATTGTCACATTTAAATTCTGTTCATTTAAACTCAACTTCTTTGCTTTTTCTTTTACCTTCTGTTGCATTTTTTTTCTCTGTCACCTTTGATTCCATGGCTACTTCAGTTTTCACTATACATTGCAATTTCTGCTCAGTGATTTCAGTGCTCCCTGAATTTGTAGTGATCAAATACACCGAGTTAACCATCAACAATTCTTAAGTTACAGATTATCACTGACACATGACATTTGTATGGAAGAACTCTCTTACAGCAGTCATAGAATGGTTTGGGTTGGAAGGAACCTTTAAAGACCATCTAATTCCAACACCCTGCCATGGCAAGGACATGTTCCACTTGATCAGACCCATCCAACCTGACTTCGAACACTTCCAGTTATGGGGCATCAACAACTTCTCTGGGGAACCTGTTCCAGCATCTCATCCACACTTCTTTAGGTTTTAAACCCCCTGTTTCCTTTGCAACGAGTCAGCTGAGTATTGAGGGAGGGTTCTGAGATCCCACGAATCAACAGCTTGATCTTCTCCTGCTATGGCAGACCAATTTTAAATCCATCGTGAATGCATTTCATTTACTTGATCATTCATCCAGAAATTTAAGGAAATGGGAGAAGCAGTTTTTATTTGATATATAACATGTCAAAGCTATGAAGCTGTAGTGTCCTCCAGTTTCATCTCAGTTCTTTTGTCCCTTTCTAAGAAATACATGACAGCCAAAAACCCCCAAACAATAACAAAAAAACCCCAAGACAAATCTCCCATCAGTGTTGGACAACTATTTTATATTTTTGTTTTGACCTTTTTAATAGCATTCATACTAGTGATGCACATGGAAGGAAGTAAAAGAAGTAGAAAATCATTACACAAATGTGGAGCTTCATAAAATGAGCAATGACAGAAATAACAGTGAGTTAGAAGCCAAGCTAAGTAAAACATTCAGAAACAATCTCAGTGGAAGGCTGACTTCTTTATATTAAACCCACTGCTGCTTTCTCTACTGCCTTAAGACACAGAATCTAGAGACTAGCTATATAACAAACTACATTTATTTCTGTCCAACAGATAAAGAACAGTTAGTTAAATGAATGCCAACCTGCCTTCACACAACTGAACCACATGACTGCAAAATCGACCACAATGCCCAAATACTGTTATATCTTGAACAACATTCAAAAGACATTTTCTCAGTAAGCATATCTCCTCAGTGGATCTTTAACACAGGCACTTATCTTTCCCCTCTGCAAAATAAATTCTCAAATTAGCACTAGTCTTAAAATAAGAATAAACTGGAGAGTTACCTGGGTAACAATTCTGGGTCCTTCTCTGGCAGAGAGCCCTTGCAGAAAGATTTTGTGTAACTAGTACTGCCTTTGAACACAAGGGATGCTTCTGAGAAATAAACCAAGTGGAAGTTCTGCATGTTCAGGTTCTTGAAACAGATTTACCACATAATACATATGTACCTATCATAGCTTAATGTCATTGTGGGATATTCTTGCTGTTGGATAGAAACAGGAAAACTAAGTCTACATACTTATGTACATTGGAAGGAAAGTATCTCACCAATTCTTCTACCTTTTTAAGCACACTATACTTCATTTCTAGTTAGAAAAGTACAGAACACAAAGTGAAAACAAATCTTTCCTGAACCATTTCTGAGACCAAATTATACCCTATCTCACTACAATCAGAGAACCTGTGTAGTTAAAATACAGTAAAACTCAGAAGCTTGACCTAGACAGGACAGGACAAAGGAATTATGAAGCATCCGGCTTTTTCCATGATCAAGCCCCTCACTGTTTGACCACATCTATCAACCAATTTTTTACTTGAATATCCAGAAAAAGAATAGCCTTGCAAGAAAACAGGCTGATGCTGTCATAGGTCTATCACCATCTTCCTTGTACATATATTTTATTAGTGTCTAATGTAAGACTCCTCAAGATACCACAGTTTAACATGCTACCAATGCCAGCTGCTCGGCAATAACTGATTGCATGTTTGGTACAGGTATGGAATACAATGTGTAGGTGTAAGTTTCCTCCTCATTTAGGGTCAACATTAATATTTAGTCAAGATCATGAGTGTACTTTTGAAACAAATCATCAGATTGCCCTGCCCTCACCAGACTTTGCTTCACCTTGCCCTGGAACACATATTCTACATACCTTTCAGATGAAAGTAACACAAAACATGCACTTCAAAATCACATCACCTGCAAAGGCCACAGGACCAAACTAAAGCAAGTACAGAATAAACTCCCTTCAGTGTACCCTGCTTGGCTCTCAGGACCTTAGCACTTACTGCTGGCCTCTACAAATCCCCTTTTGTAGGCCGCACAATTATCAGTGTTGAAGTAGCCTTACAGCATTAGGAAACCAAGTCCTGAGAGTGCTCACTGACCACGTTCTCTCCATGCTAAGCTGTACTACTCTGAGTGTGCAGCTGAGCTCCTGCTCGCTCCTGCACACGGGTGCCAAGGCAGTTCCTCAAGAGATGCTTTTGAGCGCAGCCACTTTCCCTGGATCCACAGTAGGTACAGACTGCAATGCCACGTGCTCTTCAAAAACAGCTGCGTAAATCTCTTGTGAGACTTTCCATCAATCTGATCTTTCAGTGAAAACCAAAAACCTATAAAAGGAAAGGAACTTCAATTTGGAAATACTCCTCTAAAGACTCCTATTACTTTTATAAAGACCTCGATTCTTAACTATCATTTATCCAGTACTTGGGTGTTTTGCTACACAAGTGTGAAAACTTTTTCAATGAACTAAGCAAAACCAGATTGTTTAGGGGAGAGCATGTACATTCTAGCAATTTAATTTTACAATGCTCATAGGTGACATAATTGTGGTGAGAGAAATAAAACAGTATAATTGACTTTTACAATATTTTAAGTATGGTTAATGTTCAACCCTTGATTTCTGACAAAAAGAACTAGCTTTTTACAGAAGTCTTTGAGATGTTACATCCCATGAATGACTTGCCACAGTTTGAAAGGATAGTTCTGCCTTTTTATGATGTTTTTTAAGGCATACTTTAAAGAAGAGGTTGTGTACAAAACGAATACTATTCATTACTATACATATCATCCAAAATAAAGAGTATGGACTTAACAGCACGTGGCAGTACAGAATTTATGGTATATACTTGCAAGCTAAAATACAGCCATTTTAATGAATTCCATAAGCATCAGTGTTGAAATACAGGCTGCTAGTTTGCCATTAAAGCACAGCTGTTTTTAAACTCCCTTAGAAAACCAACTGACAATAGCTTGGCAAGACCACTATGAGAAAATTAAAACAAAACTGTCCTGAATGTACCCTGTAAGCAGAAAAATCCTTCTGTTTCCAAACTGCTAAATGCAGGATCTGGCCTAAACTTTCACTGAAAATACTTTTTCTCCAATTCAATCATTACAGACTGTTTCATTCAAGGCCAAATTAGATCTGTCCTCCTCTAAAACAGTTAGTCTTGAACGTGGAACAGAATTGATAAGGGAGAGAAACACGTCTGAAAGTCTTAATGAAGAGATTACTGTGTTACAAAACCAGAATGCAAGTATGAAAGCCTTAAAGTTTTGATTAAAAACACTGGCAAAATTTCCTTTGATAGTGCACAGTAACAACGTTTCATTGATTAAATAGAGCCATTCTGAAATACACTAACTGGGGAATTAGTTTTCCATGTTTACAGGTAAGAAATCTACAGCAACTGGAAATTCCATGAAATATCAAGGACTAGAGATCTTGGTGGCGGTGGAGGAAAAAAGGTGTATTGAGTTTCATGCATTTATATTGGATTTGTTAGATACTATGAAACATCCTTTCCAAGCAAGACTACTTCTATTATTTGATTCAATCTTTATTAAATTTTCTCATCATGTCAGCCTATCTTTAAAATACAAAAGAATCAGATGAATTTGAAATGCAAATTACTTTTAGTTATTAAGAGTAAGATTAAGCTGCTAGAATTTACTTTCTTGGCATAATTAAAATAATTTAGACACTGGTAAAGATGTTGTGGTCTATCTGATTTACTTACAGGCCTTGCTTTGAAGTAAATGTGAATTGAGTCTCACATGGATTGTTTATTTCAGTTCCCTCCAGCAAAAAAAAGGCACTTGAAAAATAATGATCAAACAGTCATTTTTCAGAGGGCTCTTTTTTTTTTTCCACTTAAACTACTCAGCTAAACTGAGCTTATAAAGGAAAGAAGTTTTTCTAGGCAGACACAGTCTGCTTGTTACACCATTAGATACATTGGCCACCTTCTTGGGATTTTTCATCCATATGCTCCAGCACACACTCCTGCCCAGCGCTACATGCTTCAGTCATAACTGAATTAGGTGAATGCTATTGCAAACACTACCAAAAAATCTTAGTAAAAAAACCTTAGGGAAATCACTACTTGCTGAAGGAATTTATACTGAATACTGCATATCTACCAGCTTCCCACTGTATTTCACAATTTTTAAGGGAAGCTAATCAAAGTCAGAAGATACCTGTGTTTTGTTTTTCATATGGTTTTGGTAAGTTAAAAAATTGACTTCTGTCACTCATGCATATTGTCATTTAAAAAAGAGCAAGTGCCCAACTCTTTAATCAAATATTTTTTAATAAATCAGAGGAATGCCATACTTGTGGTGTTCTGATAAAAGTACTGCTTGTTTTCAAACAGTGATTGAATGCAATGTATCGCATTGACATTAAGCTGCTTTGAAGCCTGTACTGTATTTAGCCTTTCATTTTTACAAAGGACACTAGCATTACTTAACATGGAGGCTTTTATTTGCAGTCCTCAAATGGTTCTAAATGGTCTGTGTGCAATTAATTCTAAGCATCCTATATCTTTTTCCTTTCACCTGTCTGAACTGTAAATGTTTCATGAATAAACGCAAATAATAAATAACAGAGGGATACACTTTGTGAAAATATATTTAACATATATTATTTAATTTCTTAAAAGTTTAATTTGTAAATGCAATTTCATACATTGTTCTGTTTTCCCAAAAGCTTATAGAATTTTTCATATTTTCCATTAAAAATAAATAATGTCTATTATTTCAATTCTACCTCTAATCTGATATTTAAAAAAAGAAAAACAAACCCTCCACCACTTTTTGTTACTACAGTAAAACCTGAATTATTTATTCTTCACAAGTTAACCTTCACCCTGTGCAGAGAAGAACTAAAAAAATGTATGATTTGTTTTTGGTGTTTGTTTTGTTTTTTTTTTTCATTTGGAAGCAGGCGTAACAATAAATACTGAGTGAATATATCATTACTTTATTACATTTTGATAGGAAAACAGCTTGCTTTTTTTGAGAGACAGAACACATGCACATCCACAACACTGAGAAATCTGGATGGTAAAGCATGTTTACACATGAACTGTATGTGACAGGATCTCGATCAGGTTTGGCGGTAGAGTTGCTTATCTTTTAGTCTGGCATTATCTTTATTTCTTGTAAGAAAATTCTTCTATGCATGTCTAGAGCAGGGGACCTAGGATCATATGTTAGCTCCTAGATCCAGCTGCACTATTCAGTTGCACCTTAACTTGGTGTCAGTGAAAAACTCAGACATCCAGAAAAACCTTTCTTCTGATGTTGGTTTCCATACAAAGGAAACCCAAGGATATGGGCTGGGCAGAAGCTGTGTGATGAAAAGAATGGTTTCCTTGTGGTTTTGAGAGGTTTCACTAAACAGAGAGAGGAAGATGAAGAACCTTGTAGGAATGCAGTCTCCTCATTGCTTTCAAGTTTCAGCAACTCACTGGAAGTAAGTTTACCAGTATGTACAGAGAGAAAACTGTGAAACTTGACAAATGCATTGCATTTCAGCTTCACATTCTTACATGAATTCTCTGTCTTAAACAGAAGCAACAGCAGTTATGAAAATTCCCATTCCTTTTTCTGAAGAACATCTTTAGGTATATACACACACTTTCACAAACACAAGTGCATCACAGCACATGCAAGGGAAATATTTAAAATACCAACAGATCACCAATGGAACTTTAATAAGTTTTCAAACATTTTCTTTGCCTTGCTTTTCATCTTTGATTTAATGATTTTACTATTGTATTTATCAATAATAACAATGAAACTTTGCAAAATGAATCTGTACTTGATACAAACACAGATCTCAAATGTAGAAATAAAACAAACATAGGGCAGTACATCAAGAGAGCTGGATATGCTAGAGAGCATTTCCAAGAAAAACTCTCTACTCTTAGTATCTGTTTTGAGGAACCAGCTACTGCATTGACCACTGGGAACATTGGATATAAGCTTGTAAAACCATCTACTTTCTCATCTCAGCATCCTCTATGAACTTCCCGGAAGAGGAAAGCTAAGCTCCCTGTTGCACATTGCAAACCACCACTATGTCCACATTCTGCACAAATGACCAAAAAGACGGCAAAAAATGTTGAATAGGCTTTGAAATTATTTTTCTTTCTAGTTAAAAGCAAATAAGAAGGAAGTTTGCTTTCCTTTCCTAAGAGCAATATACATTACTGTGTACTTCAGAGCTTGAATGCTCTGAATCAATGCTCAGATGGTAAACGAATAAAACTAGTAATACACTGCTCTCTGATGAAAGCAGTAACCGAGTATCACTGAAAACTGATATTCCAACAGGCTATACTCAGACAGTACCTGTATTTCCTATAGATATGTTGAGAGTTTTCATTTATCACAGAAGTGACTTCAAGATAGCACTACGAGGAATTGCACTTACTGATGTAAATTTGTCTTTAATAGTTTGCAATACATGGCAATAATGAAGGCTCATTAGTTGGCAATCAGTCATATAAAAATGACTGCTCATCACCCCTAAGCTTACGAGAAGCAATGAACCCTAGCCACAGAGTGCAGCTATTTATAAACACCTGTATAAAGTTTTGAGTTGTTTACAGCTGTTAAGCTTATGATCTAAATGCAAAAGGGTGCTTTTCAAACTCATCCCTACCTTTGCTTGAACTGTCAAACATACATAAAGTTTTTCGTATTTAACTGTACACAAAGACTCACAGAAACACTGAAAAACAAAGTAATGATGGGACTGCCAAGACCAATTTGCTTTAACTGTCATTATAATTCATGAACATAAATTATATGGTCTGGCTTAATACAAAGCCTTACTTTCTTATTCTGCAGGGAGTCAATGAACACTAAATAATTGTCAATATCACCAAATGAAATAGATTCCAGTTTAAAATTTAGATCTTGGTATTCATGACTCCCTTTTTATCTTCACTGCAGTTTCACAAACTATGTAAAACAGCATTCTGAACATCTTGCTTTTGTTTAAATTTAGTAAAACCTAATTGGTTATCACAGTTCACATAGTAATAGTCTGATCTTAATCTGTACAAAAGGTCAGGGCAACTTTATTTTTCTAATGATAGGAAGATATGTCTGAACTTCCCAGGAGGATATAAATTATATCACAAGCTATTCCTGTTGTTCACATTGGGGCATTTAAGCTTGTTAGAGGAGCTAAAACATTCTTTATTACCTAGAAGAAAATAAAGGAGTATATAAGCTAACCAAAAGCTCAAAGACAAGCTTCAAGAGATGCACAGACAGGAAAACAGTTACAATGTGTTTTTTGACTCCTTGGACACAAAGGTTCTTCTTTTCAGAAACTGAGATCACAGCTTGCTTTCACCTTTAACATCACATGAGTGATACAATTTTTTAAATGTGGATGGTCAGTTGCTTGCATGCAAACTTCACTAATTGCTGCTTGCAGCAGAAGGGAGACCTGATAGTATCAGTGTAAGGAAAACATCTCGTTAGGATCAGCTTTTGAATCTGAATGAGCAACCCAATACTTCCAAAAACATAGATACCTTTGTGTTAATTATAAGGCACTTGGGTTCTCCCTTCTTTGATACTCAAATTACTAATACATTTTTATTAGTAATATTAATGTTCGTATTATGAAAATTTGCTTATCGCTAAATATGCTTCAAAACTCCACCATGAGACCACTCAGATTTTTAATAAAATCATGGTCTGAGACCCTTTTTTTTAACCCTAAAAAAAGCTACTAAAAATTCAAGCAGTCCCTAATTCTTGAGAAAAACAGAAATTCAGTATTACTTGTGTCTGTTCACTAGCTAGATTCCCTCCCAGAACATCTGTCATGTAAACATTGCCCCAGAAGCAGTTGGAGACACAGAAATGAACATAATGTAAATAAAGATCACACAATGAAATATCTCAATGAAGATATTTACATTCAAGAGAGGAGTGATAACTCAAACATGGCACAGCAATTAAGTTATCCTGTCAGTGGTTCCTGTCTCAACTGAAGACAGATGTCATCAAGGATCATGCATTACAGATGTTTTATCTCTACTAGCTATGGCATGTTTAATGGAATTTGCACAAAGTTCATCTACACTAGGGTCTCCTACAAAGTACTGGCAAGTGACAAGCCTGTCCCTCCCACCAAGCATCCCAAACAGCTTTCCAGTTTGAGCTAGACCAGGCCTTGGGCAATCCACCTAGAGCAACTTCAGTATCTCACAGCTAGTGTTCTGTCAGGAGAAAGCAGACCTCTTTACACTGCGGAAAGAAAGGTTTGGTGCTGTGGTAAAACTGCAGGACAGAGGTCTGTGCATGGAGGTTGCAGCTGGGTGTGGCTTATGAAGAGCAATACATGAAAAGATGACAGAGACAAACGATGACAGAGTAGGAGACCAGCATCTTCTTTGCTGGCTGAGCCTAGAGTTACCTGATCCCCTGCCAATGTGTGGAACTCACTGTGAGCAGCTGGGAAACCAGCCATCCCTCTTTGGTGTTCTTACATATTTACTCAGCAATTACTCCAGCTATTTCACATGCATACTCAGGATTTGACTGCCTTTATTCACCAAAAGCCAGACTTTAAAGTGGGTGTCCCCAGGTCACACACAGCATTCACACACAGCACAGAATGATCACCAAGGAAACTTCTGTGATTATCAGAATACAACTGACATCTAGAAGTATCAGTTTGCCTAATAACTGGGACAGAACATGCATATTTAGAAACACTATTAAATGTAGTTTTGCTCATGTATACCCTTTTTTTTCTTTAAAGAAGCTTGCAATACTGCAAGTTGAATCTAGATAGAAAATCCTATCTATCAAAAGCTAGATACTAGTAAAATAACCACAACCATTTCACAATCAGCCTTGGGTAGAAAGCAAAGCGTTACTGAGTTTTGATATTGTATCTACAGCTAACTTATTATAAAACAAATGGGAAAGTCACTTTGCCTTTCTTCCCCAGTGTTTTCATCTGTATAATGAAAGTAGTAGGTAGACATGGCTTGCCATGCTAATGTCATTAGAATGATGCACTTGAGAATTAATATCTCATATGGTTACTCTGACGTTATAAAATTATACAAAATATAAGGTACGCTGTAAAAAACCTGTCTTGACATCTAAAGTAGTGATTTCAAATGATGAACCAGAACAGTAAACCAAAGCATTGAGTCAACTTTGCAGGCTCAGATCTTCAAACTTCTCTTTCTTGATTCCTCATTCAGAAAATGAGGATCAAATACTGACTCAACTAAGAGAAGAATCAAAAAAATAAAGCTGAGCTCCTTGTTGCAAGTAAGTGAAATCCCTGGTGCCTGGACGCACATCCTCCATTTTCCCTTTACTGAGTGCCCAGCTTTGCAGTCACTGTGTTGTTGAGCCTTGCAAAGACATGAAGAAAATGGGAGCAGTATTTCTGTGAATGAGGAAACATGATGGGGCAGAATGTGTTCAGGGACAAGGAATCATGGGTTTCTGGTTCAGATTAAGGACTGCCTCTGATTTACATGAGACCTTTATAAGTAATTTTATCTTTTCATAAAATTTTTCTTTCAGTCAGTTGGATAATGCATTCCAATATTACCAAGGGAGTAACAAAATACACACGAACAGTTTTGAGGCACACAGATAATGCAATAAACACCAATAAAAGCACAAATAAGGAAATTAATATTTCTCTGCAAAGTATAGCACAGTTTTGATGTACAGTACAGACTGGATCCCGTACTGAAACCTGAGAGACTGAAAAAGGACGATCAATTTTTAATTAGCAACACAACATGAGATTAGCTAATTAAGCCTATCCCAGAGCGGATATACACGTAGGACTGAATTAACATCGCTCATACAACTTTCATTCCTTCATTTCCCAGCTTTCTGGCGCCAAACCTCCCCCTCTTCAGAAAAGTTACACCGGTGTCGCGGGACCGGTACCCTGGTTCGGTACCACTCGCACCTGGGAGCTGTTTTCAAAGGAGAAGTTACCTCAGACTGTCCTGAGGTGCCGAGAACAGCAGTGAACACTAAAAGCTCTGGCTCAGCTTGTCACGGGACCACGCAAAGAGGCGACAGGAGCCGAAGCACCCCCGAAGCACCCAGCCCCCTCACGGCACAGCACCGCACGCCTCACGCAGGGCTCTGCGCCCTCCGACACCGCACCGGGGCACCCACACACCCACCCGCCGCAGCCTCCCCGCCCCGCACCGACCTGCCGCCCGCATCGCTGTCCCCCCAGCACGGTCCTGTCCCCTCAGCACGGTCCTGTCCCCTCAGCACGGCGCTGTCCCCCGCAGGACACCGTCCCCCAGCACGGCGCTGTCCTCCGGCGGGACGGAAGCGCGGAGCTGCCCCCGCTGCTGCCGCCCCTGGGGCCCCACCGCCCGCTCCGCCCCACCCACACCCTGCTGGGCGCGCTCACACAGCCCGACATGGCCCCGGCACCCGCGGAGAGAGGGCCCTCGGCCGCCCCAGTTGTCTCGGCTGCGGGGAGAAAATGAGGAGGGAGCCGGGCCTGCCCAGCTGCGCCGTGCTGGGCTTTGGTGCCGGACTGCCGCGGGGAGCGCAGGTCATCCTCTGTGGGAAAGCCCTTCGGGGAGGAAAGGCACCTGTCGGGTATCCCTCAGAGGTCACCGCTGGGTAGGTGTTCTGGTGCGGTGTGAGTGGCACCTCCGCAATATCATGCCATGCATCTATTTTTTGGCGTGGCAGACAGTAGTGAAAACCAAAGCTAAAAAACAACAAGACAAGAGGCCCATGAGAGAGACTGCGGACACTTCAGCTCACTGCTGCACTGCCCATCAAGTTGCATCAGGAGACACTGAGCATGGTAGCATGTTTCAAATTCAAAATAAAGGCCAGACCCACCACAAGGAGCTGGAGTTGCCCCATAAAACAGGATTATGGAAAAACTGAAAGTACCACCTGAAATAAGTTAGTTTCCAAAGAAAGCAAAGCTTTTCAAACCGCTTCAAGCATAAGGTGTGTGCTTCTCGAACATCTGAATGCTCCTGTTCACCTTCCCTGCCTGAACTTTAATGCTTTGTGGCTGATTTTAGTGAAATTCATCAAAGGTTTTAAAGCTCTCAAACGGTGAATTTGCTAAGTACGGTTTCAGGAATGTGGGTGTCCAAAGTAAAGAGACTGGGCCAGAACTGAAGGAAAGGCTGCAGAGTGGATTCAGTGTTAGAGAAAGGAAAATCCACATAGAAGTGGACTGTGTAGATGCCTCAGTGTGAGAAAACCCTCAGAGTTTGCAATCAACCACAAACCACAAATCCACAGGAGGCTGGACTTCAGTCAGAGAACTACTTCTGTGAAGGCTTTGCATGGGGCAGGGAGTGTGTCGGGCTGAAATACCTGGAAAACGGAACCTTTGTGAGCTGTTCCTGTGTCTGTCAATATACAGGTAGATACTTGGGGAGGGTTATTTGTTATCTTTTGGAGGGGGTTTTTTCCAGTTGCTTTTGCTAACGTGGGTGGTTTTGATGAATTTCTGATTTGGCCTGGCCTACCACACAGAAGAAACATCTAGCTACGTGTAAAAGGCAAAATCCAAACTAGATCCAATCATTTCAGTCTAGTCTATATGTGCATCAGGTAGACTCTGGAATATTTCCTGCTGTTCCTTTCTGCTCATTTTTTCCCTTCCGGTTTCATTCATTGAAGTGACAGGTATCCAGGTAAAATCTCATTCCAGTACTGTAATTTTGGACACAGGGAACACAGCATTACAGTGTCAGTAGTCTTGAGTTATGTGCAGGATAAACATGAATAAGATATCATGTAGTGGAGGATGGAATATGTCAAAAGATAAAACATTTGGGAATACTGTAGCTGACTATTTTTCCACGGCAGTAATAATTGCTGCTTCTTCAAAGACGGGTTAGATAATGTGGTTGGATGTGGTTGGGATGATTTAGCAGTTTGAATTGTGAGGATGTGCACTGTAGAAATAAGAATTCATAAAAAGAAAACCAATAATTAAATATAAATGTACTTAAATACAAAAATAACTAAAATGGAACTTGGAACTTTGTCATTCCAGTGAAAACAAAACACAATCAGGAGGTTTTCCTGGGTGTTAGGATGAGGGACAAAATGGAATTGTGATAGACCAATTATTTGCATTTTGAGAGGACAGAAAAGTAAGCCAACTCTGTGAAATGAGTCCCAAAAGGAAGAATACAATTTGCTTTACTCAGATTTTAAACTAAACAACAGAAAGTCTTCTACTAGTCATAGAAAGAAAAGCCTTCAGCAGAATCCAAAAGTAAGAAGCTCTGCTCCACGTAGAGGCCTTGCTGAAGTGTGGGTTACATCCACATGCATGGCATGCACGAAGGCTTGCAATGGTATGGGTGGAATGCGTGCTCTCATCCCTTGGGCATGATGCCAGGTGGAGAGTGACCCACATGAGGCCAAAAGGAGACATCTAGGACAGGTTGCTGAGAAGATGGATAGAGATGGAAGGTAATGCAGGTGTTGTGTTGTTAGATCACAGTTTAAGGGAGAATAAAATCGGGTGAGGAAAGTGGCAGTTCTAAGGATTGCTTGGTGTAATGCAGGTCATTTGTCAAGGTGTGTTCACTTTCACCTCTGCCTGCTGACATTTAGGCTGAGTCTGCTGGGTCAGTCCTTTTAGTAGAACCCAAGTGAGCATTTGCTACTGAGCTCAACTAGTGTGCACTTGAACATGGGCTTTTCCTGAGCTGTGGTAGTGCCATCACAGCTTTTGAGGCAGTGATACTGCCTGTCCAGGACAACAGTGAGAACGAGGGCAATGGTGAGGATGGTGCTGGTCTGACTGTTTGCAACTCAAGACAGTATTAAGTATACCGAGGCCTACACCCAGTAGAATTATTTCTAAGAACAGAGCAGGTGAACTTCCTAACTGCAAGCTTATTGCCATAATTTTATACTTCTTCCTATACCAGCCAAATCATGAAGCTTTTCTCTGGTGTAGTAATGTCTGCATATGACTAGATATTGCTGCCAGTGCTAGCAGACTCCTGCTGACAAATTAAGGTTGCTCTGAAGTCTGTCATGTCAAGGTCTTCTCTACAAGTCCAGCAGAAGAATTAAGTTTCCCCAGTTCTTCAACCTCCTAATGACTGAACTTTGCATATATCATAAAGCCAAGGAATTTATAATTCATGCTGGAGGTGTAAGAACACTCACTGTTTCTAGGCAAGGGAAAATGAGTTAAATTATTAAGCAACCTCAGCACTTTTCATGAAGCAGGGCTATATTAGAAGAAAAACAAACAAAAAAATCCATGTTAAATCATGAAAAACATGTCTTCGGGATGATGTCAGTGTTGTGTTTAAGTTGTCTGGCTGTCCGCAGTATGAATTTCAGCTTCAATTTTAATAAATGTACTTGAAGTATAAGCTTACCTCCAAACATCTTACATTCATAACACTAATTTGGGGATAATTAGATACTTTTGTAATGCTTTTAACTTCGGACGCTCACTGATCTTGTCAAAACTAATTTCTTGCTAATACTGCTTTTGTTGTTCCCTTTGTGAATATACTGCTATTGTTGGACTAGTGGTTTCTCATTTGAATATAATTAATATTCAATACATTGCCAGTGTAATTTCCTACACATATGACATGTTTGTTTCCTACAGGTCTGTGAAGGTTTGAACAACTTTTTGTCTGTTGAGGAGCTTGAAGTGGTCTTGAAATATTTGCTCACTGTTCACTACTAACTCTTAGTTTTACTTGCAGCTTTCATTGTAAAATCCACACATAGTATTGCTACGTTGTACTACAATACACATAATATTGCTAAAACCACTAACATAAGCAGCTGGAAGTACTGCATGTCAGAGGATACTGTTAGTTTTTGTATATTAGCAGGGGTTTGCATGTAGTGGGTTCTTTGAGATTCATGCTGTTGTAGTCATGTTAGTTTTTCAGTTTGTGCACACAGATACTAATTTTGATATCCAATGTTACTACAGGAATTAACATGGATTTAGCTGAGTGTCCACTCTTCTTGTCTAGTGGAAAAAAGGAGAAACTAAGTACACAATATATTTGTA
Organism: Grallaria varia; assembly: GCA_013396735.1. Lineage (NCBI taxonomy): Eukaryota > Metazoa > Chordata > Aves > Passeriformes > Formicariidae > Grallaria > Grallaria varia. Next base: position 424,206 of record VWZG01010421.1, on the reverse strand, counting down.
AGTTTTGGTTAAATCTTATGAACAGAGATAAAAGAATAAAGAGTACTATTCAGTGTGTATGACAGTTTTCAGAAAGCAAGAAAATAGTGCTTGAGAACTTCCTTTTTGTTGCTTAAATTCACACCTACTAGAATAAAAATAAAGCAGATCTAGAATACAACATGAGAAAATGTTTTCCAAGAGAAAATGTTACTGTACACAATAACACTGTCAGTTAAGGAAAAAATGGGTCAAGCGAGACAATCTGATAGCTGCTTTCTCTCGTACCATTATAATTAAATTGGTTAATGATGCAGATGAAGCATAAGAGAATATAAAATAGGTGGTCTGTAACATAAAAGCACTGCTCGTATGTAACGAAAATTGTTTGTACCATTCTTTAAGTTCATTCTTATACATATAAAAAATCTGTTTCCTCCCATAGCATCCTCAGTGATCATAACAGAGTTTTATGTAATTTTGAGAAAATTTCATATACATGACACAACTTTGTGGACTTTTAAAAGTGTTTTTTACAGGTATAACAGAAAGCAGAAATAAATTTTTTCCTTCCTCCCCCTCTATGGAACATAATTTCATGTACAAGTACCTGTTACTGTGATTTAAGTTTGGGTATGCATGTACAGGTCACATTAATCCTCAAGATTTTGCTTAACAAAAACCTGTTAATTGTGTTACCACATTTAAGCCTTCAGTGGTAACAAACTGAATTAATCATGTTGTGGCTAGAAACCAATTCAAATGCTGTTTACAGCATAAGAAAGTCAATGCCCAAATATAATGCTATATAGCAAGATGACCTTTATTTGAAAAATCTGTATTGAAGAACTACACCACTAATAAATAACTTGATACAGTGCCAAACAGGATGTTAAAAAAATGTAGATTGAATTGATTAAATAGACAACAGAGTCGCTATTGCGAGGGAAACTTATGGACACCACGAACTGACCAATATGATCAAGGTAATGCCATTTATTGTTGTGAAAACACCCCTTAAATAACCCAGATAGCACACACACTGCAAACCACCCTGTGACTGGTTAATACGAATAGCACACAACTCTATTGGTGTAAAATAAAGTCCTTGTGACTTCTCTCTGTGCCGTTGTTTTTCAGTTCTTCTGCTGCAGTTTCTGTAAGTTTACATTCCTCTTCACTGTTGATCTCCACAGAGGCTTCTTACAAGCAGCTTCTCACTGCAGTCTTAAAGGCCTGGCAGCATAACTGCATCTAAAGCACTGAGGTCGCTCATATGTCCATTTTCTGCAAGAAGTTTCCCAACAAGTCGCTTATGGATTATAAGTAAAACTTGGTCATAAAAGAACTGCTGTTTTGTCTTACCATACGCAACCCACAAAGAAAGAAATGATCAAGGAGACAATAACTAGTTGTTGAAGTCAGTTCAGGCCCCCAATAGCAGTGTGGTTTTTTGCTTCACTGGAAGAATCACCAGATGCATATATTCTGGATTTGCTAGACCTAGATTACTTACTGTCTTTGGGCTGCATTCTTGGCTGGTGCAAGACAGGTTTGTTCCCTCTTTACTGTCCTCAAGGTCCATGGATATATCTTCCTATGCATCATCCTTCTCTTTTCTCATATTGTAATGTTTTTTTCTATTTGGTAAAATATCTGCCAGTATGTCTAGCTAAGTAGTGACTGCTTGAACCACACAGGAGTATTGCTTATATTGTCTCTGAAATTAGTTGTTAAGAATGGTGTGGAAGATAAAGGAAGGCAACACTTGAATTGCATTCTCAAAAAATAGCAGATGTCTAAGTTTGGAACAGCAAAGGACTGTTTTAAGATGACTTAATAGGATGGTAGCAAAATCTGGAAATCTAAAACAAATGAGGCTATTGACTTTGATGTTTGGAAAATATCCAATAATGAGACCAGAGCAAAGGTGATGTGTAGTTCCCGACAAATAATCAGCACTTGCGTCTTATAGATCATACATGCCTGAGAGAACTGAGGTGATATAATTTTCTTCTCAGTAACCATATAATACTATGCAGTCCTGACATTTAAATTGTGGAGAACTATTTGCTATTTTTCACAATGTAATTATTGTAATGTAATGGTTTGTTGAAACAATGTTGATTTACAGACTTCCTGTAATTCAGTAATGCTCATACCTTTAAACATTGACCATAGAATTAATTTAGTCCAGTTTATAGTCATTATTCTTCAAGTAAGAAATTCCTTTTCAGATACAACAGAAGCAGTATGAAAAAAACAAACACCCAATAACACGTCCCTTAAGGAATGTTTTCTAATAGCACAAAGTTCAAGTACTTTGTGGTAGTTTTCAAGAACAAGTTGTCAGGTGGCAAATTAATGATAAAGAACCTTTCACTGGAATGATCTTACTCATTTTTTAATTGGAGTTACTCAAAAACAGGTTGTAGAAAACACTTCAAAATGAGTAGTTCAGTCCTGTCGGAATAGAAGAAACAGGCCACATGACCTAAGTGATTTTTGCTGAAATTACAGTCTAATTTGCCAATAGTTTGCATTTCAACTAATGAGAAAATCTAACAGTTCCTATTGCAGAAGCAATTTTAGCATACATTACATTGCCATTTGTCTGCAGCTAACTACGCTAAGATGCAGTTCTTTTTCATATTTACCTGAGCTTGTGGTTTTGCAGGGCCTTTTTAAAGATTTTTTTTTTTCTTTTTTTTAGAATGTGATTAAGTAGATTTTTTTTTTCTCAGCATCTTTTTTCCTGTCACTGAGGTAAAAGATCTGAAGAAACTGAAGCCAGGCCTTCAACAAGGAATTGAAGAAAGGAATGAGACAATTCAAACAAGAGACTGAAATTACTCAGCCAGACTTAAAAGGTCAGACTTGCTTGTAAGGCAACTTCAAGCTGGGGAAGGATTTGAGAGGAGAAATGATACTAATCAACATACCTGGAACAGTTCTTTAAAACATAATAAAATAAAAAATTTGAAGAAAAAGCCTGGGAGGTAGCAATGTTTTTATCCCCCAAAATTAATTGGCCCAGAGTCTGAAGGTCACTCTGTTAGTGATACTGTTGGTATCCTTCCTAGAGTCGTGGCATTGAGTTACATGAATAGAGGCTGAGTTTAGGAGCTTTTAGGTAGGATTGTTCTTGAAATGCAGTCACTGGCCTTGACTGGAGATTGAGGGGGCTGCAAAATTTTGCTGGGACATCTGGCTGGCAATGTTGTTTCCATACCCCTGTCTGTGCTGTTGCAGTACCAGTATCGTGTCTCCTGTACAAACAGCCGACTAAATAGTGCAGTGTCATGGAACTGAATGGGACCTTCAGATGAAGTTTATGTCTAAAGGATTGTAGAGGTGTGGTTAAGCCTGTATATGACTTTATCCTGCAGGATTAAGAATGGCAAACCAGATATCCAGTATGAATAAACTGTATGCTTTATTCAAATTATTAATGATAATTATTAGGTAAAAATGAAAATTACGATTTAAAAAAAATTTTAACAATGCAAAATAGAAAAAGCAGAAGGGCAAAAGGGCAAAAGAACAGAATGCTGTAATCATAATTATTTACTATACAATAAAACTAATGTAGTGCACTTCTTATTAAATCAGTAATGTCAGAGCTAGCTTATCAACCAGAGATTGATCTTACTCACCCATAGTAAGGATGGTGAGCAAATGTCTTTTGCTCAGCCTATAAGCTTGACAGCTGTTCCCACCCAGGGTACCCACCTTAGGGAGGAATGCTAGAAATCCCCACCATGAAAAAGTGGGACAGGTCTTTTATAGTATAAAGTGATTGTCAGTCGTATGCATTTTAATATACTGTATTGTCATGCCCACTCAGCAAAAGATGCTTTAGTGCTGAAAGAGGTGGTAGCAGGTCTTTGGTTTCTGCTGCTCAACGCTTCTCACTCTCTTCCATCTCAGTGCCTGCACATCCCTGCTGCTGTTCGCTTCAGTCAGGAAGTACATCTTGGACTTCTCATGGTAGGTGTGACTCGAGATTTGTTCAAGCTGGTCTCAGCACTCTTCAACACCAAAAACCAGCAGACACTCCTTGCTCAATCCATCACTGTTAAATTGTAATTAATAGTCATCATCTATTAAGTTCCTGGCCAACTCAGCAGCCAAACTGCATGCAGTTAAGTAGACTAAGCTTGTATTTTAAAATTGAACTTTACTGTCTTCAGGCCAAGTTGTGCGTTCTGGATGTTTGATAGTGTGCTGCAGCCATTCAGACTTAGTCTTTTTGCATTTTCCTGCCACCAAAATTACTTGCACTGCATATAGCTGCATAGCAGTGAAAAAATGTGTGTGTTCCCATCCTAGTGAAGGCCACTGTAACTACAATAACATCAATAGCTCTGGTAGCTCATGTGACAAAAATAAGTAGAAATAGACTGACCCTTCCGGTATGTTTTTACACTAACAAAGCAGCAGCCCTTCTGTCTTGTAGGCACAAACTTTTACAAGTTTATTTCATGTTTTTCAATGGGCCAGGAGTATTATGGCAGCAGCCAAAAGAAACTCTGACCTAAACATAAGAAGAGGAAAAAGTATCCAAACCAAATTTGGGAGGAAAAAAACTGAAGAGAGTGACTTTTTTGAATTAAGTTCATCTATTTTTGCATGTTCTGAGTTTTTAAAGGTCCAGGTCTTCCTATAGTGCCGCTTCAGTCTCTAGATGTTTGTATGCATACTCCAACACAAAATCAGGTTCTTCCTGAATTGTCTCCTACTCTTACATATTTAATTGTACCCGTCCGCATTCCTGCTCGCGATGGCAGCTGTACCCCAGAAGAGGCAAAGGGAAGAGTTGTGACTATTGTTCTAGGTCAAGGTCACCCCCATACAGGGGGTACCACACATGGCCAAAGTCTCCAGCGCTTAGAGGCCAGTTTTCCACAAAAGGACTGTATCTCCAGGGAAAGGAGGAGGGGAGTACCTTAAGAGATTGCTGGAGGGGAACACTGAGCTTGGTGGTGAAGGAGGAGAGAGAATAGCAAAGGAAAAATCTTCTTCTCTTAAAAATCCCTCCAGAGAGATGAAACTTAGCCAAGACACTGGCAGAAAGAGTGTGAGTGCAAAAATTGTGCCTTTCTTCAGGGCGCCAAGGAGTGGGAGGACTGTGTGGATGGAGAATCCCAATAGCTTTCAATTCTGCCCTCCGCAAGTCTTGAAATGGTGATGTGGATCTTCTGTGGCACTTTCTACATAAAGCTGCTTCCTCTATGTCCCATCAGGGGATAGATCTGGATTCTTCTTGCCCACTGTGCGTCAATGGAAAGCCTAACTCATCTGTGGAGGTCCGGGGAGACATTAACTTTAACCTCAGAGGGTATCTGTGTAGATGGTATGTACCAGTCTGTGGCCTATATCCCCTCAAGAAGAATGACCCTGAAGAAAGGACATTTTGGGTTGCAGTGTGCTTCTTCCTGCCCAGTTATAATTTTTTCCTTTGAATCTTCAGAATGTTCTTAATGGGTGTTATGGGTTTTCCCAGGCCAGATTGGATGGGGCTTTGAGCAATCTGGTCTAGATGAAGGTGTCCATGCCCATGGCATGGAACAAGATGATCTTTAAGGTCCCTTTCAATCCAAATCATTCTATGAATCTGTGACTTCAAAAAGGAAAGTAAAGTATATGAACCTCAAGGACTGATGTTTCTCTTCTAGGTTGTTTGCTTGTAGGTCATGTTGAACTGTTTTGTTTTCTCCAAAATAATATTGCTCTAAGGAAATAAAATTCACATGGTAACTTTAAATCCGCATTTTAAAAAATTACAATTTTATACCTTCTTTCTGTGTGGCTTGTTACTCCTTTTCTCACTTTACTGAAAGTTGTCTTGTGAATTCTGATCTCCTACCTCACTGTCTCTCTACACACAAATCATCATACATCCAAACACATCACAAATATGTTATTGGTTTATTGTGTCTTTGCCTTTATGAGATTTGAAAATATTTCTTATCTCAGTTGGACTAAATCCCTGTTGAGGCTGGATTTTTTCAGTACTTTAGGGGGAAAAAAAGTGAATGATTTTTTAGGAGTGTAGAATATGGAAAAGGAGCAAGTCTAAAAAAAACGGAACTTGTACTGTGGTTGGTCTCACATCGACTTGGGTGAAGCTGCAGCCGCACAAGTGTAAATATGACTCATTTCCCTCTGTACTGGAAAGAAAGAGTTCAGAAGGTCTGTCAGACTGCTGGACCTCCCAGACTCCCAGAAATTACCTCTCCAGCTCCTGAGGCAGGACCTTTGATCCTCCTGACATCTTATCTACATTGCTTTGCACATAAAAGTAGTACAACAAAGACTAAGGTGTAACAGAGACTGACTTTCTTTGCACCATGTTGCTTGGTATCACTGTTTTAGGCTTTGTGTCTTGATAGAGAGGGGTAGAAAATGCAGAATTTTTACACTTTGCAGCTTTCTAGGGAGGGGGAGAAAATACAGTATTGAAAGCAACTTTTAAGGGTTGCATGTTTGGCATATACAGTGTGGGTATTTTTATTTTCACTTTTTGAAGTGCCCGTAAGTAGGTGGGTGCTTGGAAAATAGGGCAGCCTGATGAGAATAGCTTTTAATATTAAACATGCCTTATAAGCAGCAGATTTGCATAAACTTGTACTTCAAAAGTTACTCTTTTGGCCATCTATTTTATAGTACTCTTCTGTGTATTACCATAATCAGTTTTTCCTAAGTCCAGGTTGGAAGCCCTTATTGTTCAGTAATTTCCTTCCATTTTTATAATGTTATCTCCTTCCATTTTTCTCACGTTATCTTGTCCCTCTATGGGTAAATTAACATGTATCCAAGAAGTGACCTTTTAAAAGCCCATCAGAAGAGAGGGAGAAATGTTCAGCCAGTAATGCTTTTGCACCTTTAGCGTCCTGTAGCAAAGAACCCAGTGGAACCAGGAATTTTTGAGAGTTATAAAGCTCTGGGTAGCATTGTTCCACTTTGGAGGGTGCATAGTAATATCTTAATATAATTTTTATTGGAAAATAAAAGCAAGATAATTTTCTGTCTGAATATATAATATATGAATGACTGCTTTTGAGACACTGATACATAAATTATAGATAGCCTTTCAGATTCTGCACTATGTATTATTAATTAAAAACTGAAGATCTTCATCTACACCCTGATATCTAGGCCACTGGGGAACATATAGCGTTGGGGACTATATAATGCAGGCAGAATGCTGTAAAATGCTGCCTTTTTGTTGTTTATGGGTAGCATTTCAGTACACAAAATGGCCAGAACCATCTCCTATTACAGCGGACAGTGGATATTTTGCTTTATGAGGAGGAGATGTAGAAAAGAATTTAGCTGATGTTTTATTTTCCTTTTGCACGCACACTAAAAATAAGAAGAAATGTTTGCCTCATGCTTTGCCTAAATTATGTAATTTCCCACATGGCACAGTGTGTTCTAGGAAATGTGTCTTTCTGTCCCTTACTCTCTCTATTTCCATCCTCTCTCTTTGCAATAGATTTTAATGTAATTTGATGGGTGTTGTAGTGGCCTGCTAGAGTCTTTCTCAATTACAGGTTTTCAGGGCAAATGATGAAGATGATCAAAATTGCCTGATATTCTTAATAGCTGAATTTCTAAATTAAAATCAGAGAGATACATAAATAAAGCACATAATCACAGCAAGCCATAGTAAGCATCAATTCCTTTTAAATTAAAATGGAAACAACCTACCACAGACAGTTAAGATGTTGGCCAGTGACTGTAGATCCATACTGAAGAATGTGTGTGGGGAATGTCCATTGCTTGCTTCTTACAGTTTGAGAATGACGTGCTATAGCCTTGAACTTGAACAAATAGCCTTGAATTTCTTGTGTAAGGCAAAATACAATAAAAGCTAATATCCAGCCCATGTCTACATTCACAAATTTAACAGCAATCAGAATATGTCTGCCCAATTCTGCAGTTAACTTTTTTTCATGAGTTTTACATGGAGAACTACAGATGGTTGTGTGTTTGTTTACATTCAATGAATCAGTTGTAACTGCTACAGTAATGTGTAACTTTTCATTTTTACTGGCAGAATTGTTCATATTGGGACTGTCACACAGCTGGGCTATGAATCTCATGCCAAAGGCAGGCAATATAAATAAAGATAAATGCTAGATACCAAACCCAGACTAGAATGAGAGCTTCATTCATCCTATAGCTTATGCCTTGGGAACAGAGAAATAATTTCTTTGAGGAATGGACTGCCTACAAAACCTGTACAGATGTGAGGTGTTTATTGTCCCACAGACCAGATCCTTTTACAGCTTCCTTAAGCAAAATTTCTGAAGACTCCAGGGGAATTATCACAGCAAGACTCCAACGTACATAAATGGTAAGTCAGAATAAAAATTGGTGTCTAATTATTTTACCTGGGGAAACTCACCTCAGGCCATGACAGTAACAACCATTTATTTTCTTTTAGTGATGGGAAGGTAAAATAGGTGCTGTCTGTTGATGATCAAAGCAATTTTTCCCTCATCATTGAGCACTCTTGTGCTTGGAAGTAGCTGCCTTACTATGACCTTCCTTGTACGTAGACATCTTGTTTATGAATAGAAGACCAGCTACCAAATAGTCCCCATGTGAATATTTGAATGAGTTCTTTACTGATGAATAATCTCCCTGCATTTTATTGCTGACTAAGTGAAAATGGAAGGAAGGGTTTGGGAGTGAAAGTATGTGTGATTCTGTTGGACTATAGTGGGGTAGCTCCTGGGATTTATAGGTTGCTTAGTTTCATCTTCTGTAGAGAAGGAGCTGATTCAGCAGTGGCTGTTGAGGTTTATGCTGATGGCATTCTGCCCATGCAGTCAGCACAGTCAGAACAATGTGGTCATCCAATATTGCGACCTCAATTGACTTATAACTTTGATCCACAATGTACCCATGTTTGACTGCTTTACAGTGGTTGACAACAGGAGGACCTAAACTAAGAAAAAACCTCCAGGATTTCCAAAGCCTCCACAAACCAAGCACAATAGTGTCTTCATTCCTCACTACTCTCCTCCCCTTTGTATATCCTTCTTTACTGCTGCCTCCTTCAAGTGCCTTCTAGAGAAACTGGTAGGTCACGGGCTGGCAGTGTTGACTTACCCTGAGTGTTGCAGTGCATTGCAGTGTGAAAAGTCAGAGCAAGCTGCAGTGGACCAGAGCATGAGCATATGAGCAGCTCCGGGCAGAGCACGTGACATGGGCTACACCAAAGTGAAAAAGGATGTGGCGTAGTAGGGCAGAGGAAACCACTGAGCTTTTTCTATTTCCAGATTCTGGAAAGCCCATGTCACCAGAAGCTGTCCTTGTTATATCCTGAGTAACCCTCAGAGGCACGGTGATTCAGAGCTACACCACTGAGTCATAGTGCAGCAAAGTGATGTTCATCAGATACTTCCCATGCAGCTTCTAGCTAGAGTGGCATCAAGGTCTGAAAAATTCATGGAAACACATCTGAAGTTACAGTACTTATAAATACAAACTTTGGAAGTGAGATTGAATCTGGGATATTGAACTTAGGACAAGATTTTAGATACAGATAATGCATTGTATCTGTCTCCTTCATTTCAAAATTCTGTTGCTAACTTCTATCAGGGACAGTGTTCTGGACTGGATGTACGAAAAGTCAAATACAGGCTTACAGTACCTTTCTTTCCTGCTTCTCTGTGCTGCAGGGGACAACAGAAGTTAGTTTTTCTCCATTATCAATAATACATCACACCTTCTTTCATCAGTTTATATATGAAGGAATACATACATACATGTATTCTTGAAAGTGAGAGCCTTGTAGTGGAACCGTATTTCTCACCCACCTACTGTAGCATCCTGTAAGCAAACAATTTATGCTATTTTCAGTCTCATGTGCAGAGTTTTGTGGTGCATGTGCAGGCACAATATCAAAGGATTAGGGTAATGATGACTTTCCTGTCATGTTCCTATTCTTCAAAATAAATTGTGCAGTGCTTTGTGTTAGTATAGTGCAGTTCTGTGAGACTTGCCCTTTAAATATGCTGTTTCAAAACAGGTTTTTTGAAACTGAATATAGTGGCAGCAGGATGCTGAGTGGTGTGTGGGATGTGTGAAAGTGGCTCAGAGATGTGAAACTCCAGAATTGTGTATCATAGGGATTATTGGACACCAAGCAAGTAATGCAATAAAAGCTACACTGTGAAGACAGCCAGTTGCTGACTTTTATGATGTAGAAAACTAACAATTGTTCCTCTGAGCCCTTTCACCTATTATGCTTGTGCAAAGTGGGGAAAATTAGACATGATGCTCAGCAACTGTGTGCAATATTGTATATCTGAAATCCTCAAAGCTAGAACCAGGATTTTACCACCAAAACTAGAATTACTGTACACATTGAGGAGCCATTTAGTCATATGGTTTTTGGCTGTGGTTGTGGCTAGTGCCATTTTATAGAAAGAATAATAATTTTTGTTGAGGTTGACAGCTTAGGTGGAAGCTATGGTGCAATGTCTGTTTCCTAGTGTTTGTCTAAAGCAACTAGAAATGGAAGATTTAGCTTAAAAAGCCAGGCAATAGTAAACCTAAAAATAATGGCATACTTGTGTTCCAGACAGCTGTTCTTTCTGGAATTTTGGTGTTCCTTATTGATTATCCTGTTTCTCTACTTTTGAAACCTATACAGTTAACCAAGCCCACTGACAAAAGTGGAACGATTCTTGTTGGTATTAGTGGACATTGGGTCAGTCGTTTAGACCTGTAGCTGGTTTTATACCCAGAAGGATGAAAAATTAGATGTCAAAATATAAAAAACATGTATATGTATGTATGTATGTATTAAAAAAATTCTTATCCGCATGCACACACACACATATATATATTACACTTCAAAACAGTTCTGAAACAATTGAGTAGGATAAATGGTGTTTGTAGAATAACGATTTTAGTGGCAGCCATTTGCTACACTTAAGTGCTATGCTGTTCATGAAAAAATTGATGCATTTCTTGCCAGCTAAACTCATGTCACACTACACTTAATACCTATTTAGTATCAGAACCCCTCACGTTCAGGCAATACCTTGAAAGTATTTTAGAGCCTTGTAACAGATTGTTTTCCGCCTATATCTTTGATTAAATAAAACCAAGGCTCAGGACGGAAATACATTCGAGGTGTTTTGGTGTTCAATTGACCCCTTCTAAGTAGTTTTACATATCTGTTTTGTTCCTTGTAAAATGTCAAAAGCATGTACATAGATATCTGTGGATATTGCCTTGATGTGCTGTGCATATACGCACACAGTATCTTTGGTTACATCTAATGATTGTATGTGTTTCTTCTGTTTATCCTCTAAAAATTGAAGAGGAAAATAATTTTGGGTTCAGCAGTTATAATTATGCATATGGTAGACGGTTATGTATAAGTAGACATCTAAAAATGATAATACATGAATGCTATAAATATTGACCATATTTTAAAACGAATAGACATAGCACTTCTTCCCACGTCCAAAGCTGGCACTTTATATTTGGAAAGAAAAGTGATACCTTTATGAAGCACACACACACACATCTCCTTTGCTGAGATACCTCCTTACTCAGTGAAGACTGTATTCTCTCCACTTTCCATTTTAGTTAAACTGTAGTGTAAAACTTCTATATTTTTCAAATAGAAGAGACATGCTCCCATTATTAGCATGTTGTAATGGAACCTAGCAGACGTTCCTATTAACAAAACATTGCATTTCAGTTGGACATTCTTGTATAAATACTGCAGATACATACAAATACTATTTGATATCAAAACATAGCAGTACACTGAAGTGCTTAGGTCACTAGTGGTGTGAAGGGTTTAAACTTGAAGAGTTTATTCCTCAAATGTAGAGATTTCAAAACTCCAACCTGAGTCCAGAGCTGCTAGTACAATTTGCAGTGTGAAACTACTGCAGGCCTCAGGAGATAATCTGATTATTTAAACATTGCAGGTAACAAAAAATATTAAATTGAAGCTCTAAGTTATTAAGTTTTTAAATTAACCTATTGCCTTTTTTTCCTGTATGAAAATTGTCTGTATTTATTTAAATGGGCTGCATGGCTGCAGCAAAGCAGGTGCGTACAAGGTGTCACTTATGTTATATGTTATGTGGGACACTGTGACACGACATTTCAGTGTCTTGGTGCAGGGGAGAGAACAGAAGGACCCTGTAAAATACACTATATGTGCAAAGAAGCATCTGGGTGAAGAGATACAAATGCCTCACTGCAAAGTGGCCATGATGTCAAATCCCAAATAGACAGGCTTGTGTTCATGTAGTTAAGGGCTGTTAAAATACCTTCTTTAATGCCTTCTGAGTTCTTTTATTACTTGGATTAGGAAAGTAGGAACTGAAGATACCACTGAGTTGTCTGAGTCAAAACTTTGGATCTGAACAATGTAAGGTCTTCCAAGGCAGCAACTAAAATGCTCAGAATTCTTTGTTTACTGCGAAGTTTTTTAGTGACATGGCCACTTGAAACGTCCATCAGAAGATTCAAAAGGAAAAAGTATAAGAAATCCTTTGTGTGGTTTTTGCCACCCCTCCGAGGCTCTGAATCTTGGATGGCTTTGGGCAAAACATTTCAGTGTTGCAGCCCCACCTCCAACAATGAAAACCAAAAATCATTGGAAAATCAAACAGGCAGAGAGGAAACCCACAACATGTGCCTAGTCTGAAGTAATTGCATGGAACTTAGAATATACAAGAGCCATTTCAACCTTTCTAATGGCTTTGTAATCCTGGGTGCTCTTGGAGGTAAGTCAGAACTTCACCATCCAGAAGCTTCAGTTTCTTTAGAAATGAAAACTGAAATTCCTGTTGACTCTACTGACTGTAGTACTTGACCCACAAGAAAAAAAAAAAAATCAAACACTATGAGTACTTTCCAGTAACATGAAAAATGGGCAATGTTGCAGAAGCAATTAAACGGAGGCTGTTCTTGTCACAGCACGTGTCCTGTAGTTGAGACAATATTGAACCTCTTTTTTTTCACCCTTATAGAAGCTTCTTAGCTCTCTGTACTGCTCATTCTGCCAATCTGTGATGTTGTAGGTGATGAGAAATGGAAGAAATATGCTTGAAATTATAGTTTCCTAACAGATTGAAACTCATAATTGGCAAACTGGCCCTGTCATAGAGGGTATTTCTTCAGAGGGGTAGAAACCTTTTAATTTTTTATGACCTGTAACAAATTTTCCAATTACCTGAGACATTTATAGTGTGGGATGACATTCAGAAAGATACATAAAGGATGTATGAAAATAGTGTAAGCAAGCACATTTTATGGTAGCTTACAACTAGCTGGAGTCAAAGTTGTGAGTGAAGACACTTGACTGCAGAGTAGTTCTTTCATTCCCACTAATTGTCAGATCCAAGACATTTATCTTTTGATTTTTTCCATACATCAAGTGGTTACTGAATTGAGCAAAAATCACAGCCTGGATGTAGACCTCTAATGAGCTTAATTGCCCTCTGACAATAAAGGTAGGGAGTTGTATTCAGGATGGACTAGATGTTGATATTTTTTTGGTCTGTGTTTGGCCCAGCCATCTGTGAGAAATTTATTCTTTTCCTGCCAAGTAGGAGAAAACAAGTGTTGATAAGGGAGAACTTCAGCCTTGGAGGGAACATTGGTGTATAAACTAAAATTAATTGGGCTCTCACTATTGGCTGATGGCCCTTAGAGGGCATTTGGAGGAGAAAGTGAGGAGGAGAGTGATGAAGTAAGCCCCCAGACCCATTTTAGGGGGACCCTCTGGGTTGTACCACGCAGGCGCAAGGAAATGCCAATGCACTCACACATGCGCAGAACGAGAACCGTAACATAACAGGGGGGAGGGACGTAAGGCCTCTCACTGGGCGGTACTGGCCACACCTGCCCAGGTGAGACGTCACTCAAAAAGTAGTTAAAAGGCAGATGGCTCATGCTTTGGCTCGGCTCGCTTCACATGAAGGACGACGTTGCCTTGGCGGGGACGCCCGCTATCCTGTGAGCCGCCGGTGCTGGAGGATGCAGCCCCTGCTCGGGGGAGTCCGGACACTTCAGGGTCAGTGAGACAACCTCATAACACCTGGGCGAGTTAGGTGACACGTAGGGCTTTATTCTTGTCCCTCCTTCTCTCTCCCTCTCTTTCCCATGGGTTCTCATTTACTTGGCCACCTCTTGTAATAAAATACTGTTGCTTTAAACTTACAACAGTGTCTTAGTTTCGATTTCAGAGCCCCCTGAACCATTTCCCTGGAACAGGAGCACCATCTCTTCATACTGCACAGTTGCAGTCAGCAATAACAGTTGTATTGGCCGTCATGTTGTAATTCCAGAAGACAGCAGGCCTCTCTGGTCAGGGATCAGAGCCACTAAGAATTTCACTGGTGGATGTTGTGCAATGGGTTGAATTCAAGAGGCAGACATCTCACATACCCATTGTTGTTTTTGTTTCCTCTTTTTCTGCTGCACGTATTTTCTGGTCAGTNATCTCTTGCTTCCTTTTGCCACTTCCCTTTTGTTGTTTCTTCATTCCCATGTTCTTCAGGAAAATACACAGTTACCGTCATAATAGCCATCAATATTATTAGAGAAATGTTTCTTTGATGTTTTTCCAGTGAAGTCATCACAGGAAATTTCTAATTTGTTCTGAAAGAGCATCCCATAAATCTTACCTCTTTCATAAACGTCACCCTGGCATTTCACAGGGTTGCTTGAGAATAAATTACTAAACACATTTAGAATGCTATGACTATAAATGCAAGGTATTCAAAGGATAAATCTTCTTCAGAGAAATATCCAGTGACCAGTGGATGGTGAAAGTTGTAAATTTATTATCAAACCATGTTCAGTTTTCTTATTTTTAGAATAATCAGAAGTATTTTTTCATTCATAAAGACACTTTTGGAAACAATATCAAATACTTGGTGAAGTACAAGTACAGAGAGTCCATTGCTTTGTTTCTTATTCATTCAACCCATATTGCACCTACACAAAATGAAAGAATTCATGTCCTGAAATTGCTTCCACTGTAGGCAGATTAGACCCTGCATAGGTAGAACAGGAACAGGAATATGATGGAATTAATATTATAAATTATTCTTTTCCTGTGTTACTCATTTTATATGAAACTGAAGTAGTTAGCTGTTTATTGTCCCCTTTCTTATGTGATTACTGCAACTTTTTTCACTGTTTTCACTCCCTTTGAATAGCTTCCTCACTGAAGCAGCAAAATAACGTCCCATGAAGCCTGGGTTCTATGTGAAAGATTTCTGTGGATCTGTAAAGATTTCACTTGTCCTCTTCAAGCTTGGTACGGTTTTCCTCTTGCCACTCTCAAGGGTGCCTGTGCAGTTTGTGAAGCTGTGCAGGCTCCCTCTGGTGGCCCAAGGCCACCGGCCTGGCGAGAAATATTGACAGTAATAGTGAGGTAAAACACAGGAATTTGTTAGAGCAGTTAGTTCTTCTATTTTCCTTTTTATTTACAAGGGCTGTCATTAACAATCTAAATTTATATGTCTCTCTATAAAAATTACTACATAATTTACATGAATATAATAAATATAAATCTGTTGTGATAGTCTAACAGGCTCTAAGTGAAGCTTCCTATTTAATTTAACAGTATTTTGGTATCTTACTTCTTATCCAGAGCCAAGTATGGTTTCTTCCTTTCAGAGATTGCAAGACAAGAAAATCCATCTTATTAGTCTTTATCTCTGATATGAGGGCTGAAAAAGAAACAGCCATTTTGCCACCAGTTCACATTTCCATCTTTCCAGGTGCTGTCCACACTTCTTTTGCATTTGCTATTGTGTCTTGCCAAGCTGGAAAGTTTAGTGAGTTTAGTCATTGAGATTTTGTAAAAGAACATTTAAGCGTTTGTCTTTTCCCCTGAATGGCAGCTGTGTGGACCACATGCAGACCTTTCTCTTCTTGCCTGCTTGGAGCAGACTGTGAGTGGGATCCAGGACAAGCCCTCACTTGCTCACAGTTTGCAGTACAGATAAGACATAATGTGTAAAGAAGGGCATGAAATATTGACCGTTTACTGGAATAAAGGTATCAGGGCATCTTGAATGCTTTCATTTCTACAAGGCATTTTTCTAACATTTTGTTCGTGGTGCCTTGTTTTATGTAAGTTTTAACAGCAGAGTTCAAAGTCTAAGTCTATATTATGAACCACTTCTTCTATTGTCTTTTAAGGCTAATTCAGTGTCTATTAACATCAGTGGTAACTATGGTCTACATTAAAGTTAAATCATGCTCTTATACAGCTTATATTCAGAACATAAAAGATAAAAGATCACCTGCATTCATGTTTTTAGAATTATAAAACCAGTTATTTTTTCTTACAGTGATTTAGTTTCACTCTTTGGATGCAGTAGTATGAAAGTCAAGTGTTTCAGACCCTCTACCATACTGGATTGTATCAATGGATGCTTTATTAATAACTATAAATGCTGTGTTGGCAATTGTAACAGAAAGGAAATTCAGTCTTAATAGCAAGAAATACATGCTATTCCAAAAAATACGTCAGAGTTCAAAGTCCAGGTCGAGCAATTTAACCTAGTGGAAGGCATTTTGTAGTAGGTTTTTTATTTTTTAGTTTTCCTAAAACTGATGATGCTATTCCAGTATTCTACGAAGCACATAGTTGTGTTGCCTTTGCTGTAGCCAGCACAGCCAGTGGAACCAAATCTGTAGCACAGCCCTTCTGGGAAAGGACGCTCAGCCTGCCATGGGAGGGAGAGGAGGGGAACAGACTCAAAGGCGTGACACAACTCTTTGGGGACAAGTGCGCTCAGGCACTGCAGACTGCATTGAGGTGCTGCAACCCCTTCAGCTCCTTCAGAGCAGCACAACATTTATGACTTTTGCCAGTATTCAATGGAATTCATGCCCGTGGTTACCTGCCACCCAGCACCAGCCGCTCTGAGCCCGCGAGCTGACACACCACTGCACGGTGCGTGCCTACCCTTTTGTGGTGTGTGGGGACAGCTCAGCTACTTTTGCTGTTGTAACCATCTTTTCCTCTTCTCTTCGTCAGCTAGAAAAGCAGAACAAAAAAAAAACCACAAAAACCAACCAACCAACAAAACAAAAAACACACACAAAAAACCCCCACCAAAGCAAGCACCAGTTCTCACTTCTCATGATTATCTAGTATAGTGCATACAACTGTTAATTTGTTATCTTGTATCATGTGTGATCTGAAAGCACATTTTGCTTTGCTGTACACTGATACAACTTCAGAGAGTTCATTAGTGAAATGATGCCAAAATTCTGATTGATTCTAATCCATCTGGTGGGAATTGACCATAAACCAGACTGAACAATCCTGAGGGCTTTATGAAACATTCTTTAGAAGAAATTCTAGGGAGAAAAAAACACAAAACCAAAAGCCTAAATATGACATTTTCTCTGAGTCTGTAAAATGCTATGTTGTTTCCGTAATGTGTTTAGGCTTGTTTTATGAGAATTTTGCTTTGCTCCTAAACTCTATTTTGAATTCAGCAGAGAAAATTAAATAAACAGACCTACACTGTTTTTAAAACTCCTAAGCATGGGAAATAACTTTGGTGTGCAAGGATGAATTCTGAACATTGCCAAAGATTTTAGCATATGTTGGCTGAGAAATCTTAGTTTCCAAGCATGTTAAAAGGTCCTTGGTTGGTTCCTAGACTATTTTGAAAAAAATGAGAATGTGGAGCCAGTAAGGCTCCAGTGTGTCCAGCTTGTCTAAAATAGAGGGAAAACTTCTGATCTCCTCCTTTCCTTAAAGCAAAGGAGACAATAACACTTTATGGCAAAGGATCATCTTCTCTGGCATCCATTAACATGTTCCTATACTCACATGAAATCTGATTGCAAGACAAAAAAGTTCAGGTGATTTCCACCAATTTCAACAGCTTCTGGATAGATTCCAAACTTCCTGCATGAGATTCACTTTTTCACAATAAGAGTTCTCCTGGAATTTAAAATACTTCCGGGAAAAGTAAAATCTAATATGTTTACTGCTACATTCAAAAGGTTTAAAGAAACTGACTATGAACTCCAGAAAACTATTCAGCTAGGGTACACCTAAAGTTCTATTTGTAGCTCCTAGGTCCACAAAAATCTCATTTCATGGAATTATGAGCTGGTTTGCCACAGACAACCTATAGGAATCTGAATATGGTCTACAGATCTTAATCAATTCAAAAGTGAACATTTGAGTTATGTATTAAAGTCCCTTCTACCTGCTAGCAGAGGGAAAGAGATCTCTGTGAAGGACTGTGTCTAATTCATACTGTTTATGAGAGTGAATGCTATCAGTTCCAGCTCAGCTAGGTGCAGTAACTTAATTTACTGCTCTTGCAACACAAATCAAATTCAAATCAGAGTCCAGGTAGAGTGGGCATGTTTTCTTTGGTAATCTAATATAAAAGTAATTCTCAGTCGAGATTAAAAAAACATTTATGGAATTTATACAGAAGTAAAACTCTTATCTATACTCTGTAGAAACCTTTCTTAAGAAAACCCTCTGTGTGGCCATAGCTCTTCACTCTGTGAGCAGAGATGTCGCAAGAAAAAAGCAGGGGAAGTCACATCAAAACCAACAGGAACAGCAGGAGGACTGAGACCATTTTGAAGCTAGTTTCATACACTCATTTCTTTTTTAATTGCTTCAATCTTTTGAGAAGTACATGTTATGCACTGAAAAGCTGGAAGACAGACCACTTGCATTACTACATGAATTTATCCACTATACTGGAGCTGAAATAGATAGGCACTTTTGTGTGTGTGTTTACTAAACAGAAGAGCACAAAAAAAGGGGAAGTTAATATATTTGCATTAGAAAGTTACATTTTGTGTTTTATGCTGTACTGTGAAAGATTATTTTCCTGACTGTAATCTTGTGATTGGTTAGAAATGTGATTAGTTAGGGGATAGAAGAGCAGGGATGAGAAAGGCATATAAATGCTATGCTGTACTGCTCCAATTGTATTTTCCCAGCAACATCACAGCATCACACAGGGAGAAACACTCCTCTGATTGCTGCATGGCCTCTGGAGTGGCATGGGAGAGAGAACACTTCGCTAAACAGCTTGGTTGAGGGTATTTCAGAGAGTTTCTGCATGGCAGCTCCAGACATACATGATCTACCAAAAGTAATTGCTGTCAGAGTGTTTTACTGCTTGTTTGTTCTGCCCTCTACTATATTCTTCACTGAATTAACATTTTATGACAGGAAGGAAAAGATGCTGCCTAACAGGTAGAGCACTATTTATTACAGGGAAAGGAGAGGCAGACATGGACTCTAGTCCTTCTACCCAGAATTCTGTATTATTTAATGAATGTTTAATAGAAAACTGCAGAATTGGGCATTTGAGTGGGCACTGGGCCTGTAACTGCTGCAGGATTGTGGTTTTGCCATATTCTCTTTATTCCACTGTATTTTGAAGATGTGATGCCATGTAGAAAGCAGAAAACTGCCCAGGTGCCAGGAGTGGTCAGATCACGCTTAGGAGAGGGGGGCATCTGATGAGCTTAGAAGACCACCATCAACTTTCCAACATACAATGATACCAAGGTGGGAGAGAAAGCTGAAGAAGTATATATTTTATGAACAATGTGCTCTAGGATTAGGTTATTTTAAGCAATGAATCTCCAGTAATGCAAATAAAAGCCTAAAAATTTGAGCAGAAATACTAGGCTGACAATATTTTGTCAGAACTCATCGTAATAGCTGTACAGTGCACATCTTATGGAAATTAATAATCATTATTGAAAATCTTTTTCCGCACTGCACTGGTCTGAAGGTATTCTTACATCAGCTGAAAAAGTGTTGCTTACAAATGCTAAGCACTGACTGAAAGAATATAACCATTCAACATATTTTTAGGTCGCTATAGGGACCAACAAATCACAGCTGATGGGTAATGTGGAATTCTTGCTGGAATCACAACCTTTTCACTTTATATAAATTCTCCAACCACACAGTCCCTTGCCAAAGTCACAGAGAACATGAGCCAGGCTTAACAGGCAAAAGTTATGAAGGATCCTATTTCTTTCTTTAGGAAATAAATGAATAAGCCAAGAAAACAACTCAGCAGGTTGCAGGAGAGCAGATCCTGGAGGAGTTACCACCTGTCAGCAGATATCTTGGCTCCAAGTTAAAAATTGTAGTAAAGGTGCAAGATCAGCTTTTGGTAAGCTGGCCTGGAGACCACCTCATTCTCTGTCAGCAATTGGATCACTTGATTAGCACAAGCAATTTAACAAGAGTACTATAAGAAAACACTTAGAGGTACCTTAGATCAGGAGAGAAAAACAAAACAAGGTAAAATGAGGGTGTTACATGGCTTTTAGACAATAATAAAGGTGTGTTAGCCTGCAAGGCGTAATCTGTGGAGCATACTCACCTTGCAGACCAAGTAAATAGAGCAGATCATTTCTTCCAGAGAACAAATGAGAAGGTAAGGACAAAACAGAGTGTCAGAAGCAGTATAAAAGAGCTTTCTAATGAAGAAATAAAACCAAAGACCTGAAAACAATTCAGGTTGATATATAAATCTTTAAGACTGCTCATAGCTTGGGCAAGAGAGCAGCATGAGTTAGCAAGAAAAAGAGGCCTTTTCGTAAAAAGGACACCTCCCTGGATATGCTCCACTACCTCATGAATCTAGGAGCACTAAGAGAGACTATTGTCAGCTAGTAATGCTTGAGGCCTCCTGTGTGGGAGGAAAAAGTTTGTAAGCCTGGATATCTAAGTGTTGTCTTGCAGTGGCAGCTTTTTCTTATCTTTTGTTTGTCTGAGGAGGATCTTCTCCTCCATCTCATGCTGGAAATGTTTTAGAGCAAGGAATGAGATGTTTAATTGGCTCAAGTTTTCAGAATGGCTTTTACTCAGTAACCTAGGCCCTGGTAAAGAGTTCTGTGTCAAGCTATATTGAGGAGGTGATGATGAAACAGGATGGTGGATTGTGCAGAAGGTTGTGGAGAAGTGCCATTTTCCTTCTGGATGAAGTATGGCAAAGGACCTCCCCAGCCTCAGGGAGACATAGAATGGGAGTCTCTCCTTCTTATGGCCAGCATAAAGGCATTCCTATAGTTTCCCAAGTACTTAAATAAAGAACAGCCTCTGAGATAGGCAGAAACATTGTGAAAGGTCCAGATTATAGGAGAATAATCACTTTCATTACAGTTAGTCATTTGGGATAATTCTTTGGTCAGAATTAGTGATTAGAATTCCAGGTTTGTGAATATAATTAAAACTGCAGCCTAGCCAGGTCTTGGTTGCCTTGTCTTCTTGCTCTGTTTGGCGAAATGAAATTTGCAAGATTAATTTGCTTCAAACATGCTAAATGTGCTTTGTTTTTTTGCACAGCTGGGCATTTCCTGAATGGCTGAAGGCACTGAGCCGTCACTGCAGTACACGCAAAATGTGAAGAGACAGCTGGGTAACAGGCAGCCCATTAGGCCTTGTTGCTGCACTCCTTCCATGCTCTGCAGTAATCCTACATACAAACAACAAAAATGCATAATGTTACACAGAGTAGCATGCAGTGCACAATTTCATTGTGGAAGGAACAGAAAGGAATATTTCCTTGTACATAACTTTATATATCTTGCTTAATGTTTCACAAAAAGAGTGGAAAGAAATTAGGCAAGTAAGATTAAATAGAACTAGGAAGGACTTTATTGTGTTCTGTTATTAAAGGAGAAAAATTAAAAAGCATCCTTTCCGCAAACTGGTAAAATTATATGGTAATTTACCATTCATTATTAGGCTCAAACCAACTGGTATTATAACAAACTTCGTAAAGTAGTCCTAGTAGAACTATATCACTGTTCTAATTACCAAACTTTTCATGCATTTTGGTCATTTATGTCTGTTTTATATAGCAGGAAAAATAGGCTTCATCTGAAGTTACATAACTGATGGTTGTTCTGTATAATGAATTGTAGTGAAAACAATTAGTGGGTAGCTCCAGTCTATTATTCTCATAAATCACATTATTTCAGCTTGCACTGCTCTTGTCTTGATGTCTGTATTTGGGATGAAGTTTTGGAGTGCTTTTTTTGACAAAATAATTTTCAAAATACACATTTGGGGGAGGACATGAAATAATAATCCAACTGTTTACAATTGCAAAGTGGTGTTAAGCCTAATGGAGAAATCTGTGGACACTTCAGCTGAGAAACAATTGCAGTTTGCTAAATTAGGACAAGAATTCTTAAGCACATTTTTAAAAGTCTTCATTCACCACTATAGGATTTTACATATGTCTTACTCTGAGGTCGTGATGTTTGCTGACACAAGTTACTCAAACTCTGCAGTACTGGGAAAATTTAGTAAGATCTTCTGTGACTTTCAACAACCTAGTAACAGTAGCCGTTGCAAAGAAATACAGTAGTGCATATGCAATACTAAAGAGTAAGAAATAATTTGAAATAAATACCTGAATTCTATTATAATACAAAGATATGATTTAGATTCATGTGAAGATACAGTTAAGCTCATGAAGATCTGTGTCTTGCAGAGAATTCAGTCAAGCCAAACAGCATTACTGACATAAGCATTTGGAAATTTTCACAGGTGGGATAGTTTCTTGCAAGCTTGAACCTGACCTATTTTGTTCACTGCAATTTAAAGCAATTGAGACTGCTGAGGCTAGAAGAAAGGTTAATGTTTTTTAAATGATAACATCTCCAGAGTTGCTGAGACCAGAAGTAGAAAGTAGACCTCTAAAACAGGGGCTATCAGGCTACAAGAAGTTTCCTAGGGAGATCATTTCGATTTTCATCTGTCAAGTTCCTTCTGCTGCTTCTACTTCCTCACTCCATTCACCCGCTCTTACAAGTACACAGACCTCTCTGGGGTCACAGCTGAAACAAACTCCACAGTGTACCCTCATATGAATGTACAGACACATGGCATTAGACCATATATGTTTGCTTTATGTCTGTGTTCAAAAATAAGTGCAAAGATGCAGTGACAGATAGAAAATAGGCGTATCAACCAATACAACCCGTAAAGAAAAAGTGGTTTCCTTGGAGGTGCAAGACTAGAAAAATAGCACTAATGCTATGAATGTTTCCAGGAAAATTGACCATGGTTGGTTGGTTTGTTTCCTTGTTTTATTGGACCTAAAGGGTTATTGAGATACTGACACTGAAAGATGGTTTCCTCAGCAACTGTGCCTCCAGAAAAAGGTTTTAGCTTGTTCTTTCGCATGTTTTACAGCTTATAATCAAATTATATCACTGGTAGGAAACAGATACCATGCCTAGTGATCTCCAGTGGGGATCCTGTTGGTGTTAGCAGCTGTGCGAGTTGCAGAACAAACCCAAAAGTTGAATGCAACCATTCCAGCTCAGCTCAGGTTGGTGCAAGCTGACTGCCTGAATGTGATCCAGGAGGATCAGTTTTCCTTTAAACCTCAGAGAGCGTAGCCCTTGGTGCTCAAAAGGACCCAGTGTTGCCTACCAAGAACAATGGTCAGAGTTTAAGGAGAAGGAAATGCAAGGCCTAATGCATTGGTTTTTCTGTAACAGTGTAAGTCAGTCAGTGTTTTGCTGTAATTAAGAAAACTGCTTTACAGTAGCACTGTGATACAATCTGGGAGATACAAATCCTAAAAGCATTTGTGTTTTGAGTTATGTATTGGGGACATGCATGATTGTAAACTGGAATATTAAATATTCAGCCAAAGAGAGAGAGAACTTGGGATTATTTAAATGAGGGATTTATTACCCACTCTTAGTTTAATTCATCTCATCTATTAATTTAATAGCTTAGGCAGAATTCTCTGACTTTAAAGATTTGGTCAACTTACAGATTAAAATATTAACTAGAATGAAACAATCTACACACTCTGTAATTGGAAATCGACTGAGGACAGACTATTGCAAAGGGATTGCAGGTCTGTTGTGCTGCTTCACTACTCAGGCAAGGGGCTGTATACTCAAAGTTATGACTTTGGATTCATAGAGTTGGTAGGAAGCTATTTGTAACAGCAAATGAAACTATCTTCTATCTGTTAAGCTAGGTGTTTCAAACACAGTACCAATCAATGGATTTTTAATTCCTAGGCTGGGGCATGGATTGTATGATTATACTATCATAGCAATTAAACTGTGAAACCTCAGTAACTCACGCCACATCCAGAAAATGGATTATTTATCAATAAGCAGATGCCTCAGCATGTTGATTTCGGTTTCTGGTCTCCAGTGCACTCAAAAGCATGAAAACTAAAATCTTACTATTGATCTTAAAAAGCATAAAAACAAAAAAAAACCCAAACAAAACAGAAAAACCCACCAAACCCCACCACAACAACAAACAAACAAACAAAACCCACAAAACCAAAAACCCCACAAGAAAACCCCAAAACCAAAAAACCACCAACAACAAATGAACACACCACACCCCTGAAAACCTGACTTCATCTTCAGGGTGTTCCAAGTTCCCTCCAACCGTGACATGAAGAAGGATGAAACTCATTGATGGAGTGAAGTGGAAGTGGGTGTATATCAGGGTGTTTTCTGCAGAAGATATGACAGCCTTCTGTAATGCCTTCAGGACAAATGCTTGGCCTCTGTAAAAACCTTCTTGTTGTTGTAAGAATAACTGGTAATGAAGAGATAGGAAAAAGCAGAATTCTTGTGGAAAACATTCTAGTTCGTCCACCTTTTAATCACTGGAAAGGAAAACAGTGTCTATATGTTGCACCTGATTTGATCTGATTTTAAAAAATGCAGTTTGACACCACAGAAAACCACTTCAAAAACCTCAAGGTCAGGTAATTCATCTTTGTGCAGATACTTAAATGAAGGTGGCTAGTGCCATTTAGTATGTTTGAATGGATGTCCACTATGTCACAAACCCTACAAGTGTTCTGTACCTTTATTGACTCACAGCTAGAGGATAAGGGGGAAATGGATATCCAAAAGCACCTAACGCTGCAGTGGGTATTCTTATATTGATCCTTAAACCTTGCTCTAGTGATTGGGAAACTTGACTAAGTCAACCAAATAGATGAACACAGAACCTTTTTCCACCTAGTGCCTACAAGCCAGAAGCACATAGGAAATACTGGACCTCTATGAGAAATGCACTTCTCTGCTTCCTTTGAAAACATTTTTCTGCTCTGCATAATCAACAGAACAGCAGGGCAGAAAGAAGTAGTGGGACTGAGTTCACTAATGGTACCCAGTGGTATCAACTGTATTCCGTCGGTCAGTGAAGTCAGTTATCCTCTAATCCTTTAATATATCAGGGTACGGTTAACACCTCATAGTCTCCCTTGTGTCAAAGCAAATCAAAGGCTTTTGCCAAGACAGGTCTAATTCCAAAGTGTAAGTTTGTGCCAAGGAGTAAAATACCTGGTAAAACTGACATTTGTTAATTTGTGCTTAATTGCTGCTTAATGGCCATTTTTTGAATAGACAACTCTATCTGATAACTTTTACACTATAGGCTAAATTTTAAAAAGGGGTATTATGTGTTTTCTTTTTTTTCCATTTCAATTAAGTACACACTAAGTGTCATTCGTTGCACTTACTGATTTCGTTTGTCATAACTCAGTGTGATTTGACATTTTAGGGCTCTGAATCTCAAAGCATGGCTTTTGTTACTTGTATAGTCCAGTTAACATCTAGATGGGAGCTTTTCAGTTCTGTTGATGTTTTGACAGAGTTAGTCATGTATGCATGACTGAATCCATTTCCTTTCAGGTTAAATGCAACTAATATCACATCAGGGAACTGATTAACATCCCTAGTAGGGGCAAAAATGTAGAATGCAGCTCTTTGATAGAATTCCTCTGTAATACACTGACATTCAAGATAATCCCTTTCAATCAAGTTATGTTTGAACAGATCTTTCTCTACAAATCAGTGGATGAGGTCTTTATAAGAGCTACGTATTTATTTGTCCCATTAAAGAGAAACTAATTTTAACAATGCGTGTATTCATGCCTCACTGGCCTACTAAACATATTATCTTGCAGTTCAGTGACTTTCAGATGTGCATTACTCTAAGACACTTAATGGTAGAATTTGTTCCGTGGACTCTGTCAGAGTCCTTTATAAAACTTGCATACTATGTCCTAGTAACTGCACTAATATCTGCCTTGCCTCAGTCATGTCAAGGAAAAGTGGAACACTGTTACCTGGAATGGATATTATGTATGCCCACAGTGTTCTACAGGAATGGCCAAGAGAAGTTAACGCATGAATAGGTAATACTCAGTGGTCTGTGTCCCAATATATGATGGGTTGTCGATTTTTTTTTTTTTTGTGATGATGCCCTGATCTTTCTACATTCCTTGCTAGCTGCTAGTTCCTGTAGTCTGAAGAGAGCCATGAGGTGCAGACTGGTCTGTATGCCCTATATAGGACATATCTATATTTGGCATTCTGTCTAAACTGCTCCTGGAAATGGCTCTGGGGCTGTGTTAACACCTTAAACATCCCTGGAAATGCTTGGAAGTACACAAGGTACTACAGGGATAGTTTTACTTAATCATCTGTAAAGATGAGAGAGATCCAAGCTGTCCCTGCCTATTTTATTAGTATAGACTTAATTTTTTCACTTTCTAATTGACCTGACAGGAAGATTATGGAAATGTTCTACCCAAAAGAAGTCCTGTGTGCTCCACCTGCTTATGGGTAGGTTCAGAGAGTAGGGGTAAGACAGTTTTTTTACTGAACTGCTTTACTGTGTGTGTAACATATGCAGTCCAGTGGCTAGCTAATGTGAAAAGACAAGGTTCAACTGCGAATACAAGAGTTAGTAATATCTTCTAGTATTCAAGACATAAATTACGGCTTATTTATCGTGTCTAGACCAATCCATGCTGATGGTAGAACTTAGTATATTTATGATCACGTAGATGCTGAAAAGCAGCAGAAGACTAAATACTTGGCATTTCAGACAAGAGGAAAGACTCCTTCTTCCCTGTAGAGTATTAATGTTTGAGCATAACCTCTTCCTCTTAAATTTTCTAATGGTATTGTGCAGAGCTGGCATACCAGAACAGAGCTTAGCCAGGTTGTTCCAAATCTTTATCAACAACTCATTTTTTATCTAGATACATGTATTTGTGTTGCACTATCTTTTCTCTTTTCTTCCCCATCTTGAATCAGAGGATGAAGATTATAGTGGGTTCCTTCCTTTACATTCTGAATTTATTTTTGCAATCATCTTACAGTATAGACAGACTAGCAGGGAAACCAACAAGAAAAGAAAGTTTCTTTGAGATATTTATAAAAGTTATTAGGCCACAGCTATACCAAAGTAAATCAGGCATTTGAACTGGAATGAAAGTCTATAAATAAGTTTATAAAATTATGAAGTAATGAATATATTTAAGCATCAAAACCTTAAGCAACAAGCACAATTCCTTGTCTACTATTTATTCATGTAGTGCATAGCATGAAACTTCCCTTAAAATTTTAGGGAAAAAACAAAGGAAATGTTGTAACTGTCTTTGAATAAATTTGCAACTAGGGTCTAGTAGTAATAATTTAACCATGTGCCTACTGTGGAACTGTAAACTGTAAACTTCAAAGTTCTGTTCAGTTTCACCCCTGAATTTAACATTAAAATATATTTTATCTGGTTTAGTTCACTCATTTCTATTCCTACCAGTCCCTAAACCATACTGTTTTTTTCCTAATTCATAAGTTTTTAAGTTTATGGATGTACAGATATATTTATCTGTGTATCAATCCTGGGTGCCATTTTTGTTTCTTGTTGGTTGGCTCTCTTATGTCTTTAATTTGGTACAATATCTTCCATACCTTTTCCTAAAACTGGACATTTGACATGATCACCAGGACCTTGGGAGTTCTCTCCCTTCTTGTTTCCAAGGAAGTTATAAGAAGGAGTAATGAAGCCAAACTAGAGCTTACAGTTCACATGCAAAGCTGTGCAGTCACATAAGGTTGATCTCTTGTAACAACGAGCAGGCCTGAAGAGCTGTGGAGCACTGAGGTACATCAGGCACACACAGAACGATAGTGCCAGGCTCTTTGCAGAGGTATGTGGCTCTGCAGAGTAGTAAGTGAAGTATCTGTCTCGTTCCTGTCCCTCCTGTGTTCCTTCTGTGGTAGTTATTTGCCCACTGCTCATAGGTCTGGCGTTGAAAGTTGAAAGTTGCAGTGCTACCTGTGTTATTTTGGTTTCACGAGGCTGTTATAACCTGAACAGAGGTTGTTTCCTGGGTGTTTGTTTTTTTTTCTCTGAAAATCAGTAGATGTCTGAAGGAATGTATTGTTGAATCTTGCATTGCTTCTGCACATCAGGAAGTGAAATGCAGTGGGACACCCCCCAATTGTGCTGCATGAAGCATGCAAATGACCTCCTGCAGGTTTCAGAACAATTGTGAAATTTACAGGCTGCACTCTGCACATACTCTTCATCCATCATATGTTATTTAAACAGTAACTAAGGAGAACTAATGTCCTTGAATTAATCCAATCTCCTGTGTTGGGGAACTTCTTGCAGAAAATGGACATGTGAGCGACCTCAGAGCTCTGGATGCAGTTATGCTGCGAGGCCTTTAAGACTGCAGTGAAAAGCTATTTTTAAGAAGCCTCTGTGGAGATCAACAAGGACAGGAATGTAAACTTAGAGAAGCTGCAGCAGAAGATTGAAAAACCATGGCTGCAGAGAGGGATCATGAGGACTTTATTTTACACCAATAGAGTTGTATGTTATTGGCATTGACCAGTCACGGGGTGGTTTGCAGTGCGTGTGCTATCCGGGTCATTTAAGGGGTGTTTTCACAACAATAAATGGCATTACTTGATTGCATCAGTTGTATAGTGGTCTCCACGAGTTTCCCTCGCAATACTCCTGGTTTTGCCGATTCTGTTTTATAGTCTTTTAGATACGCATCCATGTAGTGGGCCCCTGCGACAAAGGGACAAAAAAAAAAAAAGGCATTTTGCAATGCTATGGATTATATTTATCCCATAAATGTGTAGTAATTAATCTTTCCAACGTTTGTAATTTCTACAATTTATGTATCAGGTTAGTAAAGAAGGCTTTTATTCTCAAATCGTAAAAATTATGTTTAAATAATACTTTTTTTTTTTTCTCTTTAAATGCTGCCAGAATCTGAACCTCAAAAATGTCAACCCCCTAAAGGATGCTATTGTATCNCAAAAAAAAAAAAAGGCATTTTGCAATGCTATGGATTATATTTATCCCATAAATGTGTAGTAATTAATCTTTCCAACGTTTGTAATTTCTACAATTTATGTATCAGGTTAGTAAAGAAGGCTTTTATTCTCAAATCGTAAAAATTATGTTTAAATAATACTTTTTTTTTTTTCTCTTTAAATGCTGCCAGAATCTGAACCTCAAAAATGTCAACCCCCTAAAGGATGCTATTGTATCCTTTTAGGCAAGGGATTCCCAAACGCACTGACTGTGATTGAATATGGGTTCATAAAGAAAAGGTTTAAATTCTGCCACCTTTACTTCTGTAGTTCCAACCTGGTTTGGCATTTAATGCAAGAGTTCTCAGTTGAGCAAAATGACAAAACATGTCCTGTGATATTTATGTTTGAACATTGCAACCAGCTCAGTCATGACAGGTTGTATCCCAATCTCACAGTGACTCCCAAGGACGTGCTTGACTCAAAAAACTTCAATCACACCTTGAAATTTGACCCTGAGGAGTTCTCAAATCATGTGAATAAAGGGAAAAAGAAAAGAAAAGGAAAAAAAAAAAGATATTCTATCATATTGTGGAAGAAAAATAGGTTTTCTCAGAAAAGTATTCCTAAACTTTATTGATTTTTCTTTTATCACTTAGGCTTTAACTGGAATTCAGCACTTGTTCAGTCTAATCATAGGACTTCATATGGCCTTTAGATTTTTTTATCCACAGATCAACTCAGAAAACAGTCCTCTTCTGAGAACAGCTACTGGTCTAGTTAAACCAAGAGATCACCTCTTGGGAATTTAAAATAAGGTATTCTCTCTGTTCACCTTCTTTGGCAACATGTGAACATAATGAAAAATTCCTTAATATACACATTAAGAGTTATTTGAATTAATGGCTCATAGTTGAAGTAACTTATTTCTTAAGATGTTTAGAAGGAAAAGTAAAGCATAAATTAGTCATATTGCCAGTAAAGTTATTCCCTGTCACAGCCTTTCCATTTCTCTTCTCCTCTAAACCACTAATGAACAATCCAGCTGTAGAAAAAGCACAAACATTTTGCTCCCTAGCTTGTACTTTTGGCAGTTTAAAATATATCAGTGTCTGCACTGTCAAATTCTGCTTCAGATCAGTTGGCCACAGATCCGGCACTAAGGCAAATATGTTTAAATTGCACACGGTCCAAAAAAGCGGGCAAGTCTCTGCAAGTTTATGTATCAATACAGCCCTTTCTTCAGTCAGGTGTTTTGAAATTAGAAGTTTTCCCTAAAATTACTGGCGCAATCCCTGCTACAAACAGCCTCTGTTTCCTCTTGGTACTGGTAAGGTACTATTCCCAGTGTAAAAACAAACGGTGATTCATTAGCACAATGACGCAGAACAACAGACGACCTTGCATATGAATGGGTTATTCTTCTACTTCAGTTACGGTAATGAATCATTTCCCTCTTGTGCTCCTCCCAGAACTTCTGCTCGAGTACATTTCTTATTATTCAGAATTCTCGTCTTGAAAGATCAGCTGTCCATGGAGGTCGAGAGGGGAAGGATCCTTACTTGACCCTTACTTGTACAAAGCACAGAGGAACACAGCTCCTCCTGAGTTATCAGGCAGCCTCCTGGTTTATCAGGCAGCCTTCTCGTTATCAGTGCCTATATTTATTGTTTTTCCTTGGACCATACTTTCCTCTTAACAGTTCATGTCCTCCTGACAAAAGGTATGTTTCATGGGTGCAAGCATAAATTGTCCACAAAAATTCTCATTTCTTCTCTAGAGATCTCATTGAAATTTGGAGGCTGGGTAAAAGTAAATTCTGCATAAGAACTGCAAGATTGTTCACTGGAAAATCCATTAGAATAAATCCCTTTTGTCGGTATTTAAAAAGCAGTTAGCATGTTTCAGTTTTCTCATTCTCCACTCTACCTGAATACAGGGAAGCCTTGTTCTGAACTTGCTATCCCCACAAGCCCTTCATGTTTCTTAAAATACTTCAATATGTAGATTTCCTGAAGGGCTTCCGCAAACTGGTACTTAATAGTGTCTGGATATTTTTTCTGGAGCAACGGCGCTTAAGTAGATCTTATAATCTCACATTTATATAATGCTTTTGGCACTTGGCCATTTGTCCCTGTTGCGTATCAGTGGTAAACAGCTGAGTTGCCTGACTTTTAAATACAAAAACAATACAAAAACATTCTGTTCTAGCTGAAGCTGTTAATGAAGACTATTGAAAAGACTGTTGGTGGAAGTTGGCAAATGCAACAATCCTGTTCCTAGAAGTACAATGTCTGATATTGACAATGGCCTTGTAGGTCTGAATACTCCCTTTGGCAAAGGGATAGAAGCAGTACGTCACCCGGCTAAGCAATTTCCAAAGCATGGGTTTACACACCTGAACTGTTTCAATAATGGTCAGACTTGAGCTGACAAGAGTGGCGAATCACTGATATTCTTCAAATGCTTAATAACTGGTTCCCAAAGTAGGACAATATTTCAGACTCCATGATGGATAAGACAAAATTAATAGCCTTAAGTTGTAGTAAAGGAAGTTTAAAGTAGATATCAGAAGCAAAAAAAATCTTCCTAAAAATTTTCCTAAAGATAAGGACTCTTCTCCATATCCTCATGAGTAATTAAAAAGCCCCAAACCCACAATTCAACAAAAATAATAAAGCACATTTTGATATGGCTATAAAAAAATGAGTCTTGCAAGATTTGACAATGCTGCAGCTACATTGAAACTCACCTGAGATAGGATCCAGTCAAGGGGTTTCTCCTCATTCACGTTTTTGTATTTCCGTATACTTCATATTGATTATTATGATATTGCAGCTAGAAGCCTATAGACCCTGAGAAGAACGAAGTGCGTCTGAAATGAAATACACCACTGTTGTAGTTTAGTTGCTGGTAATTAGAATTATAATGATTTGTTGTAACTGTGGTAAGTATCTGTCTATAAAAGATCATATTTGCTGACTGTGATGCAAAAATTGCAGGGAAAAAGTAGTTGTTGTCTACATTTCATAAATGAGGTAAAGGTTATGGATTTATGTTGCACATATTGAAAACATTTTCCCAGAGTACCAGGATATAATTCTAAGCAGTTTAAACATGTGGCTACATAAATCTATTAAATCTTCTGAGAAAAGGTTAGATGCAGCAACTTTTTATTTTCAAATCTCATGTGCAGCCATTCCAAGCAAAAGAGTCTACTTAAGTCAATGTGACTTCTTGCATTACAAGATTGTTCTGAAGAGAAGTACATGAAGAATCTGTCAAGAACAGACTAAGTACATACTCCTTTGATTGCCAGCACCAGGCTCAAGTTCACTTTGCTGTCACTTTGTCATCATCTAAAGCTTTCTATGGTCATATGGAGAGCCTCTAGGCAGCTGCAGAATCTGACGTATGACAGAGTTAGACCAGTGGGTGGACTCAGTCAGAGGAATTTTTCTGGTGATATATACAGTGTCCTAAAATATTTGCATCACAGCTTAGCGTCAACAGACCCTTAAGAGAGAAATTCTAATGTGTTCAGGTCAACAGACAAAAAACCAGACACTATTTCCTAACAACAACTCATAATGTGCAAGAAAAGGCAGTCTTTGACCCTGTCATTCATCTCTTTTTGTCAGGAAGAGAGACTGATGGAAGAAGTTACTGACTGTACTGAAAGTATTGACACCACTTCTTTTTTTTCTACAAGGTCATATCCGCAGGTATCTGAAGGAAGAAAAAATTAATGTAAAAATGAATATGAGAAAAGTCCTGAAGATGAAGCTAGGAAAATCACTGAGGAATATAATGCGAAATTATGAAGAGAACACAGAAATATCCCAAATTCTGCCTTAGCTAGCACACCAGAAAAGCAAAATCATTCAGTGAAACATGAGTGGCAGGTTTGTCTCTAGAACTAAAATTTATTTCAGTTCAGACAAACATATTTAAAATATTATGTAAGCACTCCAGAAAGAATAGGAAGTTGTTTTAGTTTTTTTTTTTTCCCTATCTTCTTAAGCAGTCATTTTGTGCATTATAGCAAAGGAGTACCCTCAAAAGGGAAACATGCTCTAACAAGAAGTTTTAGTAAGGTCCTGACAAAGTAATTTTGACACTTGCCATGTTTCCAGGTCAAATATAAATATGAAATGTTATGAGGTGCAAAAGAAGATTGTCCATAGCTGTGTTAACCAGATCTGCTGTGTTTTGGAGGTTTCCCAGTGCTCACCCAAGTCCTGCTTACAGATAGGGAACATTTACCATGTGCATTCCTTAAAGTAACTTGTTCAATATTCAAACTTTCCCTTCAGTTTTCAAATGTTCTGTACTTCCTTCAACTTCTCTGACCTGCTTCATCAGTTACCAAACCCATGTCTTCATCCCTTTTGTACTGCCACTTTGATCACTCTCTTTGTGGATCAAATATGCACCAAGTCACCTGACTCTTGTCAAATGAGGAGTTCATTACTTACAGGATCAGCAGAGTATGCCAACTCCAAATGCTGATCATGGTACAGGTAAGCTGAAAAAATTCTGATGTGCATGACTAGGTAGATGACAATTGGAGAGATTGCTGGGTTAGAAAAGGAGCATGGCAGAGCAATAGCCAGCAGATCCATCCACTTATCTTTCTCCCTGATAGAACGCAAGACACTAAAGCTCAGAAAAGGTTCATAAAGAATATTTGGTCACGTAGAGTATTTGTGGCTCTACCAAAACTCGAGGAAGTTAATGCCTGAAGATTATACCACCAATCTCCTGCATACTGAGTACTCATGTAAGAACATGAAATGCAAGTGGAAAAAACCCATATTATTTTGACAAAAGTATTGGAAAAATCTGGAGTAGATAAATATAAAATCAGCTCTGCAGTGGAATAATAGGTGCCATTCTAGGATGAGGAACAGCTACTTGGGCTGCTGCTTATGCTCAGAAAAATGAAAAGAAACTTGCACTGTGTATGTCACATCCAAGAGGAGATCAAAGTGTATGCTTGGATATAATCCAATCAGCAATAAAATCATTACAGTTCTTTTTCTAGCAAATCCAGTCAGTACGTCGATCATACAGATTAACACTCCTACGATAGCAGATGACAAAGATGCAGCTGATGAGTTCTATCAACAGCTTCAAGACACATTCATTAAAAACGAAGCAAAGCTATCACCCTTGCGACTGGGGACCTAATTATGAAAGTTTGGCTGTCAGATTTTTTGGCTCTCCAAAAGAAGTAAAGGAAAATGACTACTCAGCTTACTGATTGAAAGGGACATCTGATTGAACTTTCTTGCTTTCATGTTTATTCCTTCTTCATTTAACACTTAAATTGAATGTCCAAGATATTTGTATAGGAGGCTATGGCATTATGACTAAGAGCCAAGTGATGCTGAAGGATGAACATGTAACAAGCAAAGAGCACCCTGAGTCAGAAGATCAGTTGTTGGCTTTTAGAATGTCAAAAAATGGATATTTAGCAGCCCATTGCTTCTTGACCACACACAGAAAATCTATGTAATATCTGTCCAGAAGAGGTTGGTGGTATCAACACGGAAGAGTACTCAGTTAACCCAAATGGGCTGTGGATTAAACACATTCTGGTATATCAGTCCTGTGCTCTGAACATCTGTGAACAGCAGCAAGCAGCCATTTCATTACACAGCATGTGAACAGTAACATATGCTGCCCAGAATTTTTCAGTGTATAGAGAATTTTCTTGGAGAGAAACTGAAAGAATTCGCAAACTGAAAAGGAATAGCATGTTCTGTTCCCTGCCACCCCTCCATCCTGCCCCAGGGAACAAGTCAGATATGCCAGTGAGATAGCAAGGCAAGCTTCCGTCCCAGATAACAGGCAACAAATGCTGGAGTTAGTGGAAACCAAGAATGAAAACCACATTAAGGACCTTAATGTGGGAGGGAATGAAATACCTTTATACTGACCACAGATAGGATTCCAGCAAATCTTACCTAGCGATCAACTGAAGAAGGAATAGATAAGGTTCTGTTATATGGAAACTTTTACAATCAGCCACAAAGGTATTCAAAAGGAACTGGAGGCAGAATTCCAATTCAGCTGTTTCTTCTCACAGAGAAAAGCATGAGAAACCCTAGCAACATTTAGTGAAGTATAAAGGTTCAACAGGTGAAAACAGGAGCAGCTGAGGGAGCTGGAGTTGTTTATCCTGGAGAAGAGGAGGCTCAGAGGGGACCTCATTGCTGTCTACGACTATCTGAAAGGAGGTTGTAGCCAGATGGGGTCAGTCCCTTCTGCTGTGTCTCAGGTAAAGGATGAGAAGAAATGGCCTTATTGTGCCAGAGGAGGTTCAGATTAGATAACAGAACTTTTTTTCACTGAAAGAGTGGTATGACTTTGGAGTAAGTTTCCCAGAGAGGTAGGGAAGTTACTGTCTTTGGAAGTGTTCAAGAGATGTGTGGATGTGGCAGTTTGGGATATGGATTATTAGTGATTATGGTGGTGCCAGGTTGATGGTTGGACTAGATAATCTAGAAGGTCTCTTTCAACCTTAATGATTCTGTGATTCTGTTAGTGTATGAAAAGCAACTTATTGCAACTTTGATCATTTGGAACAATAAAAGATTAGTGACTGTTTATTTAATACTCTTTTCAACACATTTTAAGTCCAAGGTAATGAAGGAAAGAAAGGTAAATAAAAGCTTATTCTTCACCTAATTTTCTTCCCATTGTACATGGATCAATACTTTGATAGCTTAGCCTGTGTTCCAGGCCCATCTTCCAAACCATCAGCAAAAACACCATCACAAGTAGTATCTGCACATATTTATACAGATCTCATTCCAAATTAGTTAAGCTGGTAGGAGAAGGATACATTAATGTCATCAGTGTGCAGTATCCACCATTTGGCAACTGTCCTCCCTAAGAAGATCAGGTTAGTTGTATGGTACATGACTAATGGAGTAGTACTGAGAGACAAACAGTAGTTAGCCTCAATATGGATAAATCTTCTGTACTTTTAGATCTTTGAAATCCAGTTATTCTGTACTTTTTACTTCACTGCTGTCACAGCCTTTGTGTATTGCCCACTTGTATTTTTCTGAGTCATGCCTGCAGTAAAAAAAAAAAAAAGACCCCACCAAAAATCACAAACAACAAGCTTAAAGAAAAACCCTAGTTTAGCTTATCAG
The DNA here is from genome assembly GCA_013396735.1 of Grallaria varia. Taxonomy (NCBI): domain Eukaryota; kingdom Metazoa; phylum Chordata; class Aves; order Passeriformes; family Formicariidae; genus Grallaria; species Grallaria varia. The sequence goes on along the minus strand of VWZG01010421.1, from coordinate 387,892 downwards.
ATGGAAAATCTAGACAGACTGAAATACAAATACAACACATTGCATCTCTTCTCTCTGCTGCTCTTATGTCCAAATTTTGAGCAACAGCCACAGTTTATCATAGTCTTTACATTTTTTTTGTCTACTGCTGTGCTGTTTGTTTCTTTGAGACTTAAATACTGTTCATAAGTGCAAGAAACCATGAAGATATTTGAATACATGGAATCAATAGGATAAACTGGACATTGTAGTAATTTTCTCCCTTCACACTCTTCACTCGCCAAGCAAACCCCCCCCCACTGCCTGGTCTAGTTCTGACTCCTGCAGTGCCTTCATCCGCCCTTTCTCTCTTTTACGTATTTAATTGTACTGTTTCTCTTCTTTTGATGCACAGAGAGATCAACTTAAACTGGGCAGTATGTAATCAAGGCAGTACTGGACTTGGTGTTTCAGTTGAAGCTGATCCCATTCATTGCTTATGGTGTGATTTAGACAATTATTTTTATTTTTTTTAATTAAACTGTTTTCATGCTGTGAGAAAGAAAATTGAAGATTGACATTCTCCCTTCCAATCCTTGTTTTCTACATGCTAAATTACAGGCTTTGTACTGATGCTACAGAAACATTTGGAGAAGGCTTCATGGTCTCCAAGACATAATGCAAGAGATTAATTTTTGCAGTCTTTGAAATAAAATCCAGCCTTGCAGCCGTGCTGGTGTTGTTCAGCCTCCCCTCTTGCGCATTTTATAGGGGAAAAAATACCCCAACCGCTTTGCCTGGATTTATTCTTAAAAAATTAAAACAGTGTAATACCAGACAAGGGAAAAAAAAGATGATCTTTGATGAGTAGATCAAATGCACAAAATGATAACTTGTGGTTTCTCCAAAGGACATTTTCCTTTACCCAGACATGCTTTTTCTCCTTGTTGCTGTCATGATTGATTAGTGAAGCACCAAACAATCCATGTAATTATTCACCAACTGCAGACCATCTGGAGTAAGGAATTTGCAGTCTCTTTCTAGAAATGTATCTGCACTGGGTTTGCTGTATGCTTTTTAGCCTAGTACTTAATCACCACATGTGGGAGGTGTTAACTAGGGAATTGCCTTTCCAGTCTAACTACATTATCATTTATATTGTGCTGCAAATGTCTATAATATTTAAGCTGCTTTTCAAAGGGCTAGAAGTGCAACACACATAACAGCTCATACCCAAGGAGCATAGAGTTGAAGTGCACAAGTGTATACCATAAAATAAAAGGCAAATGATGAGGGGAGAGTGGCTGCTAGAGAGGTAAAGGAACAGATGACAGAATTTTTTTTGGAGGAGGAGGTGAGTGAGGAGGAGGGAAGCTGTTCCCGTATGAAAGATGATCTAAAATGGGGAGTGGGCGAAGGAAACAATTTGGAGTTTCTTACAAGTATGTCTGCTGTCCTATCAAGAAGTGTTTGCGCTTTTGAAGGGATAGCTAAATTTGACAGGAAAAATAAACCTTTGAAACATGCTAGTGTAAAAAGAAACTTAAAAAACCCTGCCCATTGCATGTTTTAGACATCCTGTGCATTACAAAATAGCTGTCATCAAAATAATGCAGGTCTCACAAATAGAAACTTGTAAACTCAACATAAACCGTATCTCTCTTCCTTCAGAGACCAGTCAAAGCAACACAGCCTGAAGGAAGACCTGAAGGTCAACAACTTGGACAGCAAGGTCAACATTCTGGCTTTATGGACATGAGGCAAGAAGGCAGGAGGCTTGTTCCTCAGCTGTGAATAACATGGTGGGTTCTAGACTGGCCATTTTACAGTTAAACCAGGGATTGTCCATGTTTTTCACTGCAGTGCTTCACATGTGCCCAGTGATGACTGGGAATGACACACCTTAGTGATACGGTCTTTTTCATTGAGACTTTAGAAAGTTATTGTTTCAAGACCCAGCAGAGACAGCTCTATCATTATTGTTGCAGCTATAAATCTGTGTTTGGCAGAAATCATTACACATGAAAAGACATTTATGTCTGGGATTATGTCTCCTGGCTGAGGAAACATCCATCCTGCTTCAGTACTAATTTGCTTCTTCAGAACTGGTTGCTGCAGCTCTTACAACACATATTGTGATGCTATTGTCTGTATGGTCTGAAGTAATAAAAGCCATCTTATTTGTCACTTTCTGTACAATATCTGTCCCTCCTTCCAAGACACAACAGCTTTATTTTACAAAGAGGGGATGCGGATAGATTTGTTGCAGATGCAGTTTTCCTCCAAAGGCATGCATGATGCAAACATATGGGTTGCATCTCTCCTTATGCTAATAAACATTATAAAACCATGGCCTTTCTCTGGCACATCATGTTGAAGCTTGTAAGTATATGACTAAGGTCTTCTGGTATAATCTGTCCTTGTTACTTACAGAAAATGGGCCTTGTCCTACTGCTGGGCCACACCGTGTCACTGTCTATGGGAGCACTAATTCATACGGACTGAATTCATGCCAGACAACATGCTAACTATTCAACAATAAACGGTAATGAACTAGTCCTGAAATTCTTTCCCTGTTTAAACACTTGGTACACTGGTACAGATATAACAACGGCATCTACCTAATTCAGAACCATTTTTAGACAGCACATAATGACCAGGAAGCCTCTCAAACACACTGACTTTCTCTGGTTTCTTACCAAGTGTACCTGAAGAGGCTGGAATACTTCATCTTCTATTGGGATGTCAGCTGCTACCCATATTTTGCCCCACTGATCGTGTCTGGTTCTCTCATTCATTCTCTGTGATGCACCTTAGTCTTAACCTTAAAAAATTTGTCATGCATTCCCAACTTACAGCATCTTCTCAACAATTTCCATCCTATAACAAATTAATTAAAAATAGTCATTAATATTACTCTCAGATCTCTGTGGAATCAGTCTTGATGCTGAGACACAGTTACTTAATGAGCTGATTTTTGTAACTAGTTCCATATGGCAAATGAAGGGGCAGGAAAATTAGGTGAGGAATGATTCTCTCTACTGATCCTGTAATTAAGAAGAGGTGAGAAGCAGTAAATATCACCAAAGTTGCCATATAAGACTTAGAAATGTTTTACATTCTATCACACTTGTTCCCATTCTGTCTCTGAGCAGGCAGCTGCTAGACTTAACTACAGTAAGATAATGTCATAAAACAGAAGCAAAATATTTTGATCTGGGGACTGCAGAGCTGTGGGTGGTGTTAACTGTGTCCTCCTTGTAGATCAGAGATGAACTAGGAAGAACTAGAAGAGTGAAAAGCTAAACTATGCTGTTACCGAATTAATGTGCTATCCTTGCTTAAGTCAATGGGACACTCATCATAGTCTCCAGTGGAGTCAGAATTTCCCTCTCAGTACTTAAAACTCTACCAGGTTAACAGAAAAAGACTCAAAAAATTGCTTGCTGTTCATTTTTGGAGACTAGATATATATATATATAGTTGGTGTGTTTCACTTCACCACATCCCAGCTGCATATTGGGCCAGACTCAACATTCTTTAGGTTTGCCACTCCCAGTGTCTTACTTTTCACTAAGTGGGAATCTTGGCATATGCAACGGATAGGGATCCTGATCTGTGCTGAGCTTGCCTCTGGTCTGGAAGATCACAGGATACCTGACAACATCCTGGCACAGATCCATGCATCACTTCAGGTGCAGCCCATGAAAGTCTGTCTTCAGAACAAAAGAAGCAGATACGAACACATGGAGAAGCCTATTTACTTCTGGTCAAAATTTAGTCTTTTGACCTGGAGATAGTGTTGTTTCATAAAATAATGCTCATTGTCTTAGATCACAGGAATGTATTAATTCAACACATTAGGAAAGTGCTTTAGCCAGGCTGAAGAGTAAATAGTAAAATGATGTGTATTAGAAAGATAGTGAGAACTTATCTGATTCAGCCTATTCTTCGTAGGTAATTCATACTACTTTTTGATTAAATTAACACAGGTCCAGCAGGAAAAGAAAAGACGGACGAGAAGGAGAAACAGAAAGAATCTTTGCATGGGTCTTCCGAGTAAGAGGAGTCTCATCTCTGCTACCCCTCCAGCATGTTTCTTCCCTAATATATTTAAAAGTCCCCATGCCAGGAAAACAGACCACTGTTGGGGCCATATTCGGATTGTATATCTGCCAACTTGTAAGGAAAAGGATTTTATAACTAGCTTTACCAAACCCCATTTTAGAGGAAAACTTCATCACAAGCAAATTAGGTGATGAGGTGAAAATGCTTTCAATGTTTTCCAGAAGCACCTCACAAAGCAGCTCTTAAAACAACAGCCCTTAAAGCAAAGCACATAACTTGGTCTTACTCATTCATAAAGGAGAATTTTTCTTCCCAGCACATAGTAGTATCCTTGGGAAGAAAGAGGAGTTTGTAACCTGACCTGCAGTGAGTAGGTCTATACTTCATGTCTTGTGTACCCAGAATGCTATACAGTCACCTTGGCGAGCTGTGGTGAAGCTGTATGGCCACTGACACTCTGTCTGCTCTGTCTCTTGTAGGAGTCTGTATTTTTCTGTGCCATGCTGATTCAGATACATCAGAGATGATTTCATGAATAAGGGACAAGAAGGGTAGGCAAAGTTTTTTTAACTTGGGATATTTGCTTTCTTCTATCTAACTAAGAGTAGTTATCACATTAATTCATAAACACCAGCAGCCACTGACAATTATTTGCTGCTTCCAGATTAAACAGAATTCAGTCCAGTGATCAAGAGGCAAGGGGTCTCTCACTCCTTAGCAACCCTGTGAGCAGCCATCAGTTTCCCAAGAGCGCTAGGTTTTACAGGAATGTCAGGAAATATGCAGTAGTCGTGGTGCAGTGTATGCTTGAAATGTTAATGACCTTCCTAGCTTAAATGTGTTTGAGTTACTGTAATTAGACTGCAGAACATTTTTCTAAGGTGCATTCCAGGACAAGTTAAACACTGTTTCTGTCATATGTCATTCGTCAAAGACAGCATCTGAAATGCGTATCTGAGGTGTAGCATCTGAACAGTTTTGTTTAGCCCAGACTTCACTGTAGCAGCCTTCCCTGAATTTAATAAGGCTGCGTTAGACTTAGAAGTGCCCAGGGTAACCTGAGCCAATGAAAAGCAGTTTAATTTAGATTATGGATGAGGCACATTGTGTTTCTCTTCCTCCCTGCCCGCAAAGTAGATTAAATGAAAATCTTTCGTGCGCATTGAGTGAATGCTTTCAGGATTGTGTATCATACTGTGATCTCTTTAAAATTGTGTGTAAATTTGTATATTTGGGTTACTGTGAATTTGTTCAAAGATAGAAAGGTGAGCTGAACATAAATGAATACACTTCTCTAAACATACAGAAAGAAAACAATTTCATTCACTGAAATTTAAGAAAAAAAAATAAAAGGAAGAAAATAGCTGAAGCACAAGTAGTATAAACAGGATGGCTATGATAATCTCTGTGTGTGGACCTTTTATTCTTTGCAGTTCAGTAACACCTTCAATGCCATTCATATATGGCACACATCAGAAAATCCTGACACTACTGCACAGAGTTCAGCTCTTTGGTGCCATGGCAAGGTGAAATATCCTGGGCTAGTGTTCAAAATACAAAAGGGTTATGTCCTGTGCCATGTGCTGATTTGATTTTCATGCTGATGCCAAGGCCCAGTGTATGTGACACATTATATGCTGGTTATGTGGAAAGTGACAAAAGCCTGGAGAAACCCTAACCTCTCAAGCCGAAGAGTGATTTCATTAGGCCGGAGGAAGACTCTGAAAAGACTTATGCACTATATGAGAGGTATTATTTAACATAATAGTAAATACCATCTCTGAATACTGTACATTAATGAAGGCAAGGAGGAGTGGGGCTGTGCATCACCATGCAGGCATACAGCACAGCACAAGTTAGTGTTCACAGCACAGGTCACTAACAGAAACCATCCTTCACTGAAGGGACCAAAGCTGTGTGTTTTCATCTCCTTTGAGCTATAAATACTCGGAAACTGAACCAGAAAGTTGCTCTTTTATTTCACGTTTGTATTTGATCTTATCTTTTTTGTCTATTTTATATATTCCCTTTTTCATGTTAAGGTTTCTACTAGTAGTTTGAACCTTCTTGAGGCATAGGTGCTAAAATCGAATGCCTGGGTGTGAAGGTCAGCATTTATTATTCCCTGATTTGCACTGTATATGTTAACATTTAACAACAAAACTGAAGTGTACAGGATGCAGCACGAAGTGTTTTAGTTGTTCTGGCCTAGAGGGCATCTGTACTTCAGTTCTTGCTACCAAGGCAACAGTTTAGCTTCAGGCAACAACTTATGAAGTAACTATCAAGCTTCTTCAGAAAATAAAATTATGTCAGCCTGTGACTAGTTGTAAGAATGAATTAATATGAGAATTGCAAAGCTAAACATAATCTCTGCAACACCAAATTTACTTTTGTCTCTAATAAACTGAGTTCATGTTGGAAAGACAAATTAAAAACCAACACACATAACTTCTCTAGCACTAGGAAAAAAGGTCAGGATGAAAGTGAGATTTATTCAAAGAGATGCCCGTATTTTTCTTATAAGTGGTTTTAGAGGGACAATATATCACATCTGTATGCAATGTCTGTTCACCAGAAATTATCTCACAAGTCAGAGTACATAATTCCAGGTGTTGTTAACAGCTGTACATACTATAAATGATTAATACATAGTTTAATGATACCTTCTGTTGTTTGAAATTGTTCTGGATCAAGTTTGATCAGCCATTTTGGAAGACATACAAAGTTCATGCATCAGATGTGTCTGGCCTGATTCTCCAATCTGCTGTGAAATTCATGAATAGAAAATAGCAAAAAAAATTTATGATGTGCTGGGAAAAGGTAAGTTATTTGAATAAGAAACATTGGGCTGGAATATTGCACTGTGTATGTACATGAAAAAAGATAGCAGTACTTATCTGGGGAAACAAATCCCAGCAGCTATTTGCTGATTAAATTGGTTTGTGAGTCAGTCGGAGCTTTTGCTGGTAGCATGCCATACAGCTATATTGCCTGTGAATCTCCAATATTTTTTTCCCGTTTTATTTGTGAAGATGAGCTTCCAAACAAGTACTGTGTGCCCTGTGAAGGACTTGAGCAATGTTTGTGCAATGTGTGGGCAGCCCTCAGGGAAGATGGAGTACTGGGGGAAGTGCAACAGTGTTGTGTGTTCAGTTATGGTGGTATAGGGCTGGTTGTTGTGGCATGTGGAAGGATCCACATCCTTTTCCAGTGGCAAAAGTCCAGACAGTGTGCTGGTGGGGACTCTCAGATAGTACTGTACACTGACAGGATTCTGGAGACACGAGGCTGGAAAACAAGAGCACATCTGGACTGTGGGCCATGCAAGATCACAGCGTAATGTGGAAAGCTGCAGGGAATGGGGAAATAAGACCAAGATGTAGCCTTATGGGTCAGTTGGCAGAAAGCTACTTAAAATTTCCATTTGGTTTCCATTAAGTAAAATATTTCCCAATCCTGTTTTTAAAAGTATAGTTCTGTGTCTAGATAGAAGCAATGATTAAGAGCATTCTAATTTCTAAAGCCTATTTATTTGAGCCAGGTTGCTAAACCTCTAAGCAACCTGATCTAGTGAAAGGTGTCCCTGCCCATGGCAGGGGGTTTGGACTAGATGATCTTTAAAGTCCCTTCCAACCCAAACCACTCTGTGATTATATGGTTCTATGAATTATATCATTCTAATAGCCATCAAGGGTTATATTTAGCAGCTATTATGTGTGAAAAAGATACTCTCAGTAAAAGGCAGCCACAGTACAAACAAACTCACATCCACCCTAAATTACATGTGAACAGACTAGCGACATCCTATTAGCAATAGCAACTACCTCAGTGTTGGATGGCTTCTTGTGAGTGCAGATTTGTTAGGACTTTTGCCCCAACTGCTGATGCCTTTTGCATACTTCTGCCTGCATATTCCACAGAAAAAGGTCTTTGTGAGTTGTATTTTTCATATGTTATTTCAGGTAGAGCTAAGGCAAAGATAGCAGTCATGAAATGAAAGAACATCACTGTATATATGTGCATATATAACACAAATTATATGTAATATTTTATTTTTAGACAGTGTATCGAGCCATTGTTATCTACAACTCATATTCAATTTAATGTCTCCCATCCTCTCTTACTTAGCCTCATGTCTTCTGTGATGAGAGAGCAAATTCTTTCAGAGACAAGTATTCCCATCAATAAAACAATTGTGTCAACTCTTCAGCAAATGCAGTTCTTACTCTAGTTTACTAACCACTAGAAAAAAATCAAAGTAGGGAGACAACTGGGTCATCCTTTTTGGATCTTTTTTCCCATCCTGTTTTATCTTAGAAACCTGAGTAGAACTTTGTAGGAGTCAGTGGACAAATATAATAAAACTGAATGGCACAGATACAATGGGGACAGATGATGCAGAGTGTGAGTGAATGTTCATTCTCCCTTTTGTCTTTGTGAGGAAATCTTTAACAGTATCCAAACAGCAGAAAAGTACTAAGTTCAACAGCAAAAGAGAGGCCGTCAACTCTTGAAAATATACTTGAAATTTGTAATTATGTTCAACCAACCTCTCAATATATATATGCAACCTGGGAGACCTACCATATTACTTTCTGAATAATCATTCATCTCAGCCTGGCCTCTACAGAGGGATCCAAACCCCAAATAATTCACCTCTGCTCCACATCAAAGTCAGTGATAATGTTTTCATCATATTTATATGAGAATATAAGTGAGCAGATCCACTACTCTCATCACCTGGGATTTCCCATGCAGAACCTTCTTTAATCAATTTAGCTTCCAAAAATATTTTCCAGCTCAGTATCAGAAGGCTATCCTTATCTGATTTGTGCTTCCTTCCGGTCAAAGAAAAGTTTTAGGAGAGATATTCATTATAGACTCTTTGTGCCAAATACTATCACCATTCCATCACACAGAATTCTGTGGACCATACTATGCAACAATTTTTTTCAGGTGCCTTTGTCTGTCCTTCCAACCCTTGCTGCTTCTTGGAGTGGAGTTTAAGCCTCACCTTTCATAAGTACTTCATGAAGTCCCAGACACGCTTAGTGTACTGTGATAAGCTGAAAGCGTCCCACTTGCCTGGAAATGAATTCAGGATTCTTAGGTTTGATTCTTCTAAAAACTCTCATAGTCACTGAGTCCTACACAAAATTTTAACAAGAAGCATGTGACTAGTACAATTTACAATACCCTTTGGTCCTTAACAAAACATGGCTACAGTAGAGAGATCATCAAACAGTTGCCTGTGTTTTCTTCTGTTTTACCCCACAGTAACTGGATTAGAGGAATTTGTCTTTCTTGTTAGACCATCTCTGTAGCCAAATCTGTTGTTCCAGGTATGACTTCTCTGAGGATCATAAGCCGTTATTTAATTAATCTTCCCTTGAAAAGTTTGTTGGTAGCATTTGAAATTAACCTATCACATCTAAATTAGTATTTATCTTCATCCTATTCTAGTGTTGACTTATAATGAGTCAAAAGTGGTTCTCTGAAAATAACCTTATGGATTCTACAATTCTAAGAAAATACTACAGTATTTATTTTTCCTTTTTTGGGTAAACACATATTTCACCTTCTTCTTATCACAAATCTGTTGCTAAAGAAAATAATGCTTTAAATTCAATAGAAAAAAAGAAGATAACCTCAAAGAGGAGAGATGAAGTTGAACACCAGAAGAAAGCTTATTATTGAAATAAATAAAAAAAGTCCTAGTTCAGAAGGCAAAGATTTTTATAATATGTTATGCTATGTAGGCTTGCTTTGTGAGTTTTTTGTTTCTTATTCTTTCTTGATTCCCAGACTCTGGAAAACTTGTGTATGTTATAGATAATCTAATTATATCTCATTTTTTTAACTGAAGGGGAATTATCTTTCTCATTTAATTCTTTATATAGATATTCTTCTTAATATATGTTAGGGTTTTTTTCTTAATAGATGTGAAGTTTTTTCTGTTTGGTTTTTTTCCTCCAAAAATTAAGATTTCTCATGATATTGAGCAAAAGTCTTGTTTTTTGCATCTTTAGCTGGTTCAGAATTGGACCAGGTCCGAGAAGTTCTGTTTAATGATGAGAAGAGCATTGAATTTTGGACATGAAAGTTTTAGTAATTTCAGTTGCTACTGATTTGCATGCAGAGAAAAGAACTACTAGAGATATGAAAATTTGACATTTATCTCCTCATATAAATGGAATGATTTATTCTTTAAATCAAAGTAACCTACTTTGGTTACATTAAAAGCCTTCTTCATTTTTTTCAGCATCTGGCTGAGGTACATTTTTCTTTTGCAAAGAAATTTTATGTTCACTGAGTTCAAGTTTACTCAGTCCTGACCTTAGAAACTGCAATTTCTGCCTAGAAAGTTTTATTTCTGAAAACGAAGGTTGACTGTCGATAGAAACCATGGGTAAATCTTAACAGATGGCAGCACATGCTGCAATTTTATGAAATTCCTGCACATGACTGTATACACAACTTATTATGCATAGTTTTTGGGATCTGTGCAATTGAGTATGAATATATATAATGTGGGATTATTCTGCATAAAACGAAGAGCTTTGTGTGGACTGACATGGTGACAGGAATGCATGTGGTTTTTACATGCGCTTGAACCTTGGACAAAATTCCATTAACCCTGCTATTCAATGCAAGCAGAGAAAGTGTACAGTATTTCCTGGCATGGCCCTAGTGATGGGGGCTGATGTGTCCCTGAGATGATTCATGTACACATATGCATGAGCTGAGCCTGTTTCAAAGGTCATTTATACTGAGATATGTATACAGATGGACAGAAGAATCTGTGGAAAATTTGGTCAACAAAAGAGCAAGTGAAGACCAAGAGGTAATTTGGTTCTGAGGTATTTGTCCTTTTTAAAGAATTTGACTTGTTCTGTTCTTCAAGGGTTCTGTTATGTTCTGTGTCCCCAAGACAAGGCTGGGGGAGTGTGAGATTACCCCATGTTGCCTCTGAAAGATTCTTTTACAAGAATTCTGCTATGTGATTCATTGTTAAGAACCTACTAGGTATTGTGGCAGCTGGACCAGAACGACCGAGTCTCACTCACTTTTGTTCTTTGGGAATGATTTCTGGCTGGTCAGAGGAAGAGCTGGATCTGACTTGCCAAGATAAAATATGATCAATGTTGAACTCCGGACGAAGCGTAGGTAGATTTTCAGAAGCTTAGATGGATTGATTCATCACATCCAAGCATGTAAAACTGTTTTGGAAATATGAGGGAACACTGAATACAGAAAACCAGATATTAGCTGAAAATAGAGTGAAAATTCTAATGTGTACCGAGTAGAGAAGGTTTAAAGTGTTTAAATAACCTCTCTGCAAGCTACATAGTTGATAACTAGCATAAAAGAGTACATTGTACACTTTCCAGTACATAAGAACTTTTTAATACCTGCAGATGTCCAGTAGAGTCTTTTGTATCAGCTATCTATAAGGGGTAACATGATCCTGCACCATCTCCTTTTGAGTGGAAGTAGCCACAGTTTGTAAGGTAATAGAGAAGATTAATAGCTACACCTGAAAAGAAAATGAACACCACACTGAAATGCCATTCAGCTCTTTGGAAGTTCAAACTGGGCTCCGGCAGGGCTCTAATCTGCCTTTGAACTTAAACTGAAACACTCAGATTGAAGCTGCTGTGTGTGGTTGGATCACTGCTGTACAGCTGAGTGTCAGCCCCATCCTGCTGGAAATCCCCAAGCCCTGTTGCTCTCTGCCTGCTGTATCCTCACTGTGGGATATGGCAGTCAGCCCTTCCTTGGCAGCTCTCAGTAAAAGGCAGCCACCAGCTGTTTCCTGTGACTGAACGAAGCCAGTGCTCACTGCTGCTGCTTTCTTTTGGAACCTTAATGCCTTTTATCAAGAGTTTTCTTTTTATTAAGAAGACTACTATGGCAGTGCCCATAAAAAATTCAAATAGCTTTAAGTAAGGAAGGGACTTCAAATATTCAGTGTCTTGGTGTCATAATGAGGACTGCAATAGCCAGTGCATCCAAAAGCTACTCTGAGGGAATGCTTTTGCTGTTCCGCTTGTGGGCCCATTAAATCATTTGCAGGGGACAGCATTCCCTCTGCTGTACCCTCACACTTATGGAGTAAGAGGGGTTGAGTGAAAGAGATCCTCCTCCCACTCACACTTCTTATGTTGAGGTATTTTTTGATCTTGTAGACATTTCTGACCACAAGAAACTCTTCTTGAATCTTCAGATGTCCAATACCTTTCAAAAAAGGGTTAATAGCATTAACCAAAATACTGCCAGTACCCTTTGACTCAATAATATATTCAGCTATAGCATTGCTAAATTGGACTATAAACTCCGTTTCAGTGCCATCTATCAGCAATGGCTTGATGGAAAAATCATGGGCCTAAATGCTACAGAAAGTAATTTTCTCAGTCATTAAGCTCTTCTAGGACAGATCCCATAACAAAAACCTTAGCAATGCTAGGATAGCTGTCCTCCATAACAGTGCAGAAATTACTGAATTTTTTCTGAGAAGTGCAAACTGAAAGACAAAAACAGAGGTGCTCTTTTACTTTGGAGTCTGCTGTCCTTTTGCATTGACTTTTTGGTCTTTGTTTAGACAGGAAACTGTTCATTCTCTCATCTTATCTGTAAAGTATATACTGAAATACAGATGCTTCCAGAGGCACTTCTTAAAATCCAGGGTTTATTTAATTAATGAGCTAGACTTACACATGCTAATGCGTACGGCCATTGGGAAACACTTCAATAAAAATGAGACCTATGAACAATACCCCAGGTATATTCTCTTGATTGACCTGAACAGATATAATGAAAAATCTTCATCAAGTCTACAGCAATGCTCCCTTTTTTTTGGATGTTGCAACATCATCTAAAGACAGGAAACCTATGAGTAACCAGGACCTGACTCACAGAAGGCATCTAAACAAAGAGTCATATAAAGGTCTAATTCATTCTTTAAAGTAAACACTCTGTAGATGACAAGTTCATAAGCTGCCACAGAGATCCCATCTTGTCTTCCCTCCAAAACACTGCTTTTCAGCTCCTTTTTCAAAAACTACCAGCCATGGAGAATTCACCACAGCCCTTGACAATTTGTTCCCATGCTTAGTTACCATCACTTGCAGAAAGACAACTTTATTCCTCACCTAGGCTAGTCCATCTGCCCCTTTTTGCCAGTTACATTCGTGCCTACTAATCCAAATAGCCTTTTACTCCCCATCCCCTTGCTCACAGAGAGGGGTTAAATTGCTTCTGAACCTTTTCCATTGTAAGCTAAATAGACCAAGCTTTTCGTTTTTCACTGATGCAGGACATTTTGTAATCCTTTAAGAATTCTCATGGCTCTTCTCTAAACTTTTTGCATCATTTGCATTATCCTCCTTAAATTGTCAATATCAGAGCTGGAGATAGTCAGCCCGTGACTGCCGCAGGAATGCCAAATGAAGGGGTTATATAAGCTTTCTGCCCCTACTAGGTCCTCCCCATTCTGTATCCATTATGTTGCACATGTTGATGCTTTTTGACAAAGTGAAGTTAGAAATAAAGAGCTTTGTGTTTCTGTTTGTAAGATGTCCCTCTTCCATCTATACTGAAAGCTCTGAAGAGCCTGAACCATTGCAACTTAGCGCTGTGTTCTTTGCTCATAAATAAGGCAGGGAGTCACGGGCTTTTGCAAATGCAAGCCACCAACACAGAAACATTGGCATGTTTCAAATAAACAGTTGTTTTAGGGACTGATGATTCATCTTTTTCTTTATCTATTAAAAAAGCTCATACAAATATGTATGAGATGCCCAAGGATCTCATGGAGCTTTGATATGGTCTCAACATCAAGCAATGAATTGCAATAATGTGAAAGGTTGAGCTTGAAAGAGGACAGTGAAGAACAAGGGCTGGAGCTGTGTTTATCCCACTGTGCAGGGGGGCAGCCGGCCAGTTGTGCCAGATGCAAACATCCAGTGTGATTTGTGTGTAGGGATCTTGCCACCATCATGTGGTTGTCTGGGGTGGCCTTTCAGTCCTAACTGAGTGTATGTCTCTCAAGATTTTAAGTCAAACATAAATTCCTAAATGTGCATCTCATAGAGGCAAGCTTGCAGGCCAGTAATGCTAACAAAAAGTAAATAGCTGTTAACATATAAACCTTGCACATTGGAAACACGAATAACAAACTCATACTGTGCACCACAGTTGTCTGGGAATTAGCCTTGGATAGTGTGTACCATTACCCTGGAGCGGTCTGTATACCTGTGTGTTTCAAATTGTGCTGATGCTTTGCAAATTCAGAGCTTTTGGAAACGTTCTCAAAGCTGCAGCACAGCCTGTGATTTGAAAGGAGGCAGCAGGAAAGTAAACAAGAGATGTCATAAAGTAGATTTTTGGTTCAGTTGGCTGGTTTATTTTTGTTTGTTAGTTGATTCACCCTTCTTTGAACCTCTTTTGCTTTAGTTACATTTTTACACCTCCTACAATGTGACATCTTCACAAACATACCATAAATTGTTAAGTATAACACAGCAAAATTATGTGCCATGTGACACTGACAAGGCATGTAAATTAAAAACACTGAAATTACTCATTTTTTAGCACTTATACACATATGTCACCAAGGGATATATGAGTGTGTGTTTGTGCCTGTGGTTTAAACAAGTTTGCGAATCTTACTTTTAACTTTCCTTCTATGGTTTTCTGCAGAGGCATGCTTGTTTTAGGAATATTTGGGAAATGTTAACTTGTATTATTTGGGAGGTAACCACAAAATTAATCTGATGCATCTAGAGCATAAATACTCCTCTGTAGTTAAACTGGGATGAGGTGATGGTCTAAGAAAAAGAGTTTAAAAATACCATGGAGATGTAATAAGACATCTAATCCCTGCAGTAAAAGTGACTAACACTAAGTTTGGAGCATTAGACTGAAATGAATACCAAGAGGACAGGTTTAGTCTGCTGAGAGGACAGCACTCAGGAGTTGAAATTAGTTCAAATGACTGATCAGGTGGGAAATAGTTAAAAAAAGGAAAGAGATATAGATCATACTTACCAAGGGTTATGGCTGTATAAGCAATTTAGAAGTTTCTATTTCTTTTTTTAATAGGTAGGCAATGGGTGAAACTGGCAAGAGAATTGCTAGAATGAAGCCCTTTGGAAAGGGAGAGACACACATAAACCATTCTTCAGCCTTTATTACAGAAATTGGCAAGAATTCTGGTAAAGTGTCATTGTAAATAACCTGAAGGTTCCAGAGTAAATTGTTTTTCTTATGGATTTTATAATTTCCTTTCATCTTTCAGTTCTTGATTACCCCATAAGCATTTTGGTTTCTAGTTTCCCTATGATGACATTCTTAGCACATGCAAGAATAAGATTTAAGGAATGAGTTTACTCTTGACTTTTGCAAAGAATGTTTTAAAAAGTTGATGTAGCTGTCTGGCTGCAGTAAATTAAAGAAATGGTGATATGAGAGAGGCACATGCAGACAGAAGAAGCATGTGGAGCAACTACCCTGCTTTTGTATGTCTGATTTGTCATTCTGATTCTAGATGTCTTTTAAGAAAGGTGTTCATTAACAATAAATCTCATTCTCTCTTTCCACATCCACAGCAAAACCAGCGTGCTTACATTTTTTTGCTTCCGTTGTATGACGTTAATGAGCATTACTGAACTAGTGCCTAATCTTTGTGAGCTCTTGCTGTAAAGAAACACAGGCCTTTAACTCTTAGGTTGTAAAGACAGCCTGAATATAAGTTTAGGAGATGTCTCATGAGGTGACTCCTGCCTGCACAGAGCAGAAGGCAGTTCTGCAAAGGTCACTGTGGGGAACAGCCAAAGCAAGTAATGCTGCTGCTGCAGAAGTCTTGAGGTGATCCATGTGCATTGGATTCAGGCCACTGTGGAATTTCACCCTGTTCCCTCTCTGCAGAGGAGAGCTCCTTTGACTTTCTTGCCACGTGAACATCGCGCTGGGCTTACCATTGAGGACTCTGCACTCAATTTTTTAAAAAGGGGGTGTTTTTTTTGGTTGGGTTTTTTTGTTGTTTTGTTTTTTTTTTTTTTAAGAATTGTTTTGGCTTTTAAAAAATTAGTGGACGTCATAGAAAACTGTCGGCACACATAAACCCCCATTAGCACTGCTAATGTAGGTGCCTTATTGCCAGCCTCAGCGAGAGGGTCTAATGGCAAACTTTCAGTCTTAGTCTGACCGTGGTTCTTCCACAGATGTCTGTGCAGCTGATGTAGGGCCCACCTGATGAATGTCATTCTCCAAAACTTTCAAACCAACCTCTGCTAAAAGCTGTATATTTAGGTCTAAAAATGACATGGAATCAAATACAACCAAATTCCAACACTGTACAAAATACATGCTCTCACAGTCACAACGCAAACTGTTACATATGTATATAAACTTTGGTTTTAATTTGCTATAACTTCAAGAAAGTTGATATGGTCTTGTTTGTTGTTATTTTAGTAAACAAATGTAAAATGTTTATTTAACTTTAAGAAGCTCTGAAACTTGCCTACTGTAACCCATAATCCTCTGATATTTTTAGATGAATGCTTTTAGCCCAGACACCATGAATGCAACATATTCTACGTAGCCTTCTGTGGTTTCTTAGAATAAAAATAATCTAGGACAAAACAAACAGTAAGGGAAAAAAAGAAAAAAACAAAACCCAAACCCACAGAACAGAACTATTTCTACAACTTAAGAATTGTGTCATGTGGTTAAAAAAAGTTCATGCTTTCATTTTTGTCATATGGAACTTTTCTTAGCAAGGATTGTCTAACACTACTACAACTAATGTGCCATCTTGCCTGTATGATTTTAAAATATCCCTGAGTAGCTGAGTACAGCTGCTTCTCACACACATTCAGCCCAAGTGGGTCCTTTTTCCAGCTTACATTTTAAAAAGGCTGGACTTGCTCACTTGAATAACAAGAAGAATATCTAGCAAAATAGGATAAAAATTTATGAAAATGCCCTCATTGCCAATAGTGACAAAAATCTGGAGGTGACATCAATAACTCTGTCATCACTGATGCTTATCAACAACTCAGACTGTGAAAAGATATATTTTACACATTTCTAATAATCAGTCTTCTGTGCCCTATTATGCATTTTTCCTTTCTATTTTTCATTTTGCCCTCTCACCTCCTTTGCCCCTGCCCGCCCACACTTCACAGATCTCAGAAATTATCTAGTCATCATAAAATGCACCTTTGTTTTATTTTCTTTTTTCCAAAACCTGCATTTCTCCTACAAGTCTTTTGGATCTGTGTAGCTCTATAATTAGCTGAAAACCTCATTTTTCATTTACAAAAACAAAGTAATGTTTCTCTTTATTATGGTTGTCAAAGAATATAAACCCCAAAGGTTTGGGTCCAAAAAGAGTATTAAAAGAACTCTCCAAAGTTCAAGAATTGTTGTGTTTTCAAGCCAACCTTTGTATGTTGGGAAGCTTTTACTCATGTTTTCAATGTTCATATTTACTGAAACTGCACTCAAAAAAATTAAAGGTTATCAGAGGAGCAACTCTATGAGTAAATGTTTAAAAAATTGGAATGCAATAATATATAGCTAGGGCTCTATTAACCCTGGAACCTAAAAAGTGTATATTTTTCCCCACATAGATTTCTGTTTGGAAATNAACAGGTTTAGAAACAGAAGGCAGTCTATGAAGAAAAAAAATTATTTCTAATCTAATAAAACTATTTATTTTAGTGAATTTAAAAGCTATCAAAGATGTGGATCAGTACATACTAATACATAAGAAAATACAATAAATAAATGCTCCAAAGAGGGAACCTAAAGTTTTCCTTTGAAAATGGAGAATATGAATAACTTTATCAAATATGTTGAATTGAGAATTTGTTCTGTTACTGTCTCATCACAGCCTATCTGCATGGCATAATACGAACCTATAAATAACACCACTTATACTGCTATTGTGTACTGCTTATTTATTTTGAAATCTCCCTAGAATAGTCACACAGTTTTTCTGCTTCACTGTCCAAACCATGCATGATTTCATCTTTCAGTGACATTCAGAGGAGACACACATTTTTGGTACAAAATGGGCCTAATGTACCTCTTACATGCATGGAAGGAAAATCTAATTACAGAGTTCAGGACTGTCATAAGAAACAGTGAAACCTTTTGACTTCAATGAAAATATATGGGAATGCAATTGTAAATTAGGCATAAATGCAAATTAAAGGTATACAAGAAATCTTACGTAGGATGATCCAGTTTTTGTATGAGCACATGTTCATGGTAGACTTAGCAGAGGCCCAAAACACGGTTGCTGATTAAGCTGCCAGTACTTGAGTACAGTGTCAAGCCCTCCAAAAAACTGTAAGGTACTTCACAAGCTACTAAGATTCAAAAACTTAATGAAATACACTTGTCACTGGAAAAATAGTAGGCAGTGAGTGGCCATGCACAGGCACAACACTACTTTTTCCAATCCTTGCAATGTTGCACACAACATCAAAAGGCTTTAATTTTGATTTCCCTGGCACAATTATTTTTCCTCATAATTAGCCCCCTGGCTATTTAGAAGTTTAGTTTGAGTTACTCTGGCACAGAACCAGATTCAACAGAGATTTGACTCAACAATTTCTCCCTTAGTTACCCATCTGGATTACAATAGTGTAAACCGCCAGCAGAATATGGATCAGTATTATACTCAAGTCCATTCTGATGCCCAGCTTTATGACACAATATATTGATTGAGCAGAAAACATTGACAAAATAAAGCAATTAGGTTAAATCTTGAGAGAAAATTTGCAGTGCCTTTCTTTTCATCACTCTCAACAACTCCCTTGTGCATCTTTTCTGTGGAACAGACTCAGATTCTTCAGAGTATTTAGGTGCTGAACTCATTGTGAAATAATACATGGGGCTCTGTTCCCCAGAGCTATTTGCTGAGCTCTTCCTATCCATAACCAAGCTTCTACAGATAAAATATTAGAAACCTAAAAAAAACACTTCAGTAGTCATATTTTGATTATGCCTAACAACAAATTGTTCTCATCAAGATCTTAGAATTGTTTAAAAAAGTTGAAAAGGAATTCCAGTGTCCTCCAGAATACTGGTGAGGCATGAAAATGCCAGTCATTAGTGATGCTCTTATCCAATGCATTAAAAGTAAATTTAAAAGAACATACAAATAAATCATAAGTTTATTATGAAATTACTTTAACAAAGCATAGAATCATGTAATTTTTTACATATAGTTTTCACCACTGATCATGGAATTTGAGTTTCTAGTGGCACACAAAATTTTCACAAAGCATTTAACACTGTTTATAATACAAGAGAAAAAAACCCAAACAAACAAGATACCTTTGACACTTACTCCATGCTTGTTTGTATTACTTGTGCATCTTGCAAGAAGCAAGGAAAATAACTCTTCACAATTTGGAGAGGGTGATGGCAAAATCCACGCCCAGTATCTTTGAAGATTTGACCACATCCTCTCAGTTCTGTGGCCATTACCTGTCTTTGGCTGTGTTGGAGCAGGCCAGCTCCATGACATATCCTGCAGGCCTGGCTCCTTTTGGTTACTGCCTGCCAACTGCATGTGGGCTTCCTCTGCAGGTAGGCAGGATGCTAAAGGCCAGCCAGAGTGTGTGAATCTGAACATCTTGTTGGATCAGCACACTCCTTGCCCTTGCAGACCTGGTGGTTGGGGAATATCACGGTTCCAGTAAGAGAGAGGGAGATTTTTACCCATTTATATCAAGGCTGACATTATTAGGACAAAGTAGCATCACATTAGGAAGGATAGGGATGCGGAGATGCTAAGAACCAGGACTGAATGAAGTACCAAAAAGCCAAAAAGGAATTAAGAAAGGATGGCAGTTATTATCTGCTATTACTAAGAGATTATAATGGCCTAAAGACAAAGATTGAAAATGTGGTATAAGACATCTTTCCTTGCTGGGACGATGATTTTGCCACATAGATCTTATTGACTCTAGTAGGAGTTAGGCAACTCTGGGGCGTGGAGCTCTTTGTAGCTGTATTTTACAGTCTTTCTTGAAATATATATAGAAACATATACAACAGAAATCTTGCTTTTGTTATATAATTTTAGTGTTAGAATTTAGCAGTTACCCAAATTGTGGCACTGTGACCGACTGCTCTTCAATGCCTACAGACTGTAAGGCAGAGCAGTGCAGTCAGATGCTCTGAGTGAAGGACTTCTTGACCACAGATTCTTCTGTAATTACTGCCCTGCTGTAAAAAGATATTCTGCACACCTGTCTGACATGGGAACAATCTTTGACTTTTCTAGGCCTGCTAAATACTGCTACAGTTCCCCTATCTAAAGGATTAATGAGTTTACTTAGTGAGTGTTATGCAAGTTAGCATCTGGAAGATAGCATAGAAGTATCACCTTATTTATTTTAAAGTGCCTACCTGATTTGGGTTTAAATACCAAACTTTTTGTGAACACCATGATTATTAAAGTTGTGTTATAACTGGAGTAATTTTGTCATCACTTCTAATCCAGGAAGGACTTCAGAATTTCTTGTTTTGATGGTGAATCACTAGGGATGGATACATTTTCTAGTACTACAACTACAACTGTGCTGCTAGAGTGGATGGAATATTTTTCCCCACTTCTAAGGTCAGGTCCATTTGCTGCTTAGAGAACTCTTTCAAAATTAACTGAAATAAGTAGTTAATAACTTGGCAGTAGAAAGTAGTAGGCAGTGGTTTTTAGAAGGAGCAATGGTAGAAAAACTGAAGGGAAACATTTTTTCACCTGTAGGGCTTGTGCTTCCTGCTCTTTCATTTAGGTACAGAAGATTAAATGTTGACTGACCATGAAAACGTATGGTACAAGCTAAATATTGGGCGCAGGCTGGACAGAAGATAATTAACTACTTACTGCTGGGAAGGACAATTTTTAGTACGTATGCATGCTTAAATATGAAAGTTAATTTCTCAGCACTGTACACTTTAATGCATGGTTGACCTTCCTCAAAGATCCAAAAGCAGCTCTGTGTAGCTTTATTAGGTATACATCCTCCCTGCTTCAAGGTTTAACACAAACCCAGCAAATGACAAATATATGTAGTTACATCAATTCTGCATGGCCATTAAGCCTAAAATGGATACAAGTTACTATAATTCATTTGCTGCTCAATTTATATACCCTGTACACAAAGTTTTTTACTGCATATTTGTCACCATTGTATTTCTTCAAGCTTATGCTTCTATTTCACGGATTTCAACAACATGCCAATGAACAGAACAGATTGGAATTCTATTTGATATTGTGCCTGAGAGTCTGAAGATACATTATGTTAGAAAGCCATGTGAAAAAAATCAATGCTGTGATCAGTAACTATACACTATAGATTAATTAAGGCCAGAGGCAACGGATTAAGCCCAGCACAATCCTTTATGCAGTTTGATTGCAAACACAGTTGTAAGCAAACTTCTCTAAGAGTTCTCAAAGTTGAAGGTCATGTTGTATGGCATTGACAAGGCTTTTTTCCCCTGCAGAATTCCAGAGTATCTCTCAGTCCCTCTGTGTAACAAACTACTATGACGCTGTGGTCATGTCAATTAAACCTTCCATGTTCCCTGTGCTGCTCCTCTGTGGAATGGGATGCCATTTTTTTTGGCATTTTCTTGAGACTGGCAATTGCATTTCAGATTTATAAATCCCTAGATTGATACCGTGATAATTCATTGTTATCAATGCACATATTTGTTATGAGGGAACATTTGCCTGCTGGAATGAATCCTACATTATTACTCATCTGCATGACTTCCTATGATAATTAGAAGAATAGTGCAAAGTAAGTAGTCCTGAAAGTGACCAAGAGATTGAATTGGTTCTGCCTTGGACTGTAATCAATATAATCTCTTCTGCACCCTACACAGAATGTCTTGCTCTCATCCCATTGCTCAGATGTGGCAAACCTACTTGCAGCATTTAGCCCAATAATCAGTAATATTTTTAATTACCATAGCAAAATTTTAAGGTTAGAAGCCTTTTTTAAAAAAAAAAATTTAAAAAAAAAAAAAGAGATGAAGTCTTTTTCCAACTTCTGCACCTTTGAAGCAATGCTCAGTTGGCAGAGCAGCCAGTCACTAGAGTAATGAAAAACACATATGGTGAGAACATGAAAATTCTGATAACGCAGAATTATTACTGACCTGATCATCCTCATTTCATGGAAAACACCAACTGCTACAAATCTAGTTAATGATTGTTATGGTAAATTAAAGTGCATAAAGTCATCTATTGTTATAAAACCAACACAATTAGGAGTAAATCTGGATATGTAATATATTCAATGTCTCACTGAAAATTATGCATCTCGAAGTAAATGCTGTTCCATAATGCTTGAAATGCAGCTTTCCAGAACTGTGATCGCTGCTGCATGTTTCCCATAATGGTGGAACCAAGATCTTTGATTTTAAGCACTTTATCCCTGTGCAACTGTAATGCATTGCTCAACCTCCATAAAAAGTAGAAGCATTTCTGTCTTTACACATCCCACACCTGCTGTAACTCCCAAATATCTCCCAATTTACAGAGCTTCTATAACAATTACTCTCAGTATAGTGTTTTCCAGGTCAAACAGTTCTTTTAAATAATTAAGTAGCTCTGCTTTAGTTAAACAATTATTCAGGACCTAGTCTCAGTTTCCCCTGATTTTTTTTCATTATTTGTAATGCTTATCCAGGTAGTCCCACTAAAAAAACATGGTTTGTTTGGGAATAACTGACCTTCGCTGTGCCTTTATATTTGTTTCTAAAGCTAGGCATCTCAATTATCATGTTGGGGTTTTTTTAATTTTATTTTCTGATTAGGTAGTTGACATTTTTTATGCAAGGCTTTCACAAATGAGTTCTGCTGCAAAAGATGGGGACATAATTATGCTACTGAAACTATGGGGAAGCTAATAACGACAAGCATTTAATTAGCAACTAGAAGTGGTTTGAATGCCTCAAAATAAGCAAGTATTGCATGGCTTACTCCAAACAAAATACATTCTTTTGTTTAAAATACATTATCAATTGAGAATTAGACTTGTGCTTTTGGAGGGGAGTTGAGGTTGTCAGTCAGGCCGGTGACACACACTGGCATCACAACATTACTGTGTTGCCCAGTGATGTCTGAAGAGAGCACAGAGTACTGAACAAATTGTACCTGCAGCACAGAAGGTTCCGGAAACCACCGCCAGCATAACTGACTGCATAAAACCAGCAATTCTTAAAAATATGGGAAGGAATAGCATAAAAAAGTTTTATTTCCTAAGAGGGAAAGTGCAATATATATCAAACAGACTTCCAGTGAGAAAGAAACAATCTTACTGTGGAATCTCTGAGGAAAAGAAAGGGAATTGAGCTTCCCAAGATTGTTTCAGTATACGGTGCTCAACTTTTATTGTGGTACATTGTTTTACCCAGCTCTTTTCACCACTAAATCAGCACTGTAGCTTCTCAGGATCCAGTCTGACTGATCTAGAAATACCTGTCTCTCACACTCTGCCTTTTTTGATTAGATAATGCGCTTGGCAGTAGTCATCTTCATTTACAATAGCTCACTGGAGATCCAGCAACAACATCCCTCTGTGGTTTGATTCCCAGACCTTGTCTGTCACTTTGGTTACATAGACTTTGCTGTCACTTTTGCAGTTTTACCAGGAGTAGATCCAGGAGTCTCTCCACCTCTCTGCCTTTTCGGTCTCCAGCCAGTAAGGAGCCTTTGGACTCCAGAATTGACTTACCCATGCCCCATTAAACACAGTTATTTTATCAGTCTTGTAAGGATTCTACTGAATCTGTTTGCAGATGCTGAATAAGAATCTCTTCAGACACTTGCTGACAATGTCCCAGTAGCTTTGGTGGTTTATTTAAATCTTAATTGTAAAAAGCTAATCTTGTGCCATGCAGGTGATGCAGGGCAGCTCAGGACTGCACCAGGACAGTGGGCTGCAGAGCCTGTGCCCAGCTGGGATAGCGTGGCCTCTGTGGGCAGGGAGCTCGGCTTTGCCCTGGGGCTGTCCCCAGCCACAGGAACCCCTGCCTGTGTGCACCGGGCTACCTCTGTGTAAGGCTTAAAGGGCGTGTGCTGCTCCTAACAGGATGAAGAGCCCTTATATGCTAAGGGAGACACGGATTTTGCAACATTACAAACTTGTCAGAAGAGCGAGGATGAGGCATAATTTGCAGGTTCATCCATATAAATATGCAAGCATTTTCTACCTGCATGTACAATGATGGATACAGTAAAATTAAAGCTGTTTAATGGCTTCCTTTGGAAGGTACCATCTGGTTCAATGCAATATTTAACATTCAGGACTCTATTTATAAACAGAAAAAGATGTAGACTCCGAAGCTGGATTTGCTCATCGCAGCACTATGGACACCTGACAAGCTATATATATATATTTAACATGATACAGATCTACAGACCAAGCCTTGTATGTTTAAGTGAAGGAACAGAATGTGAAAGTGAAGGCTTATACACCCTCCTTCCCAAGCTTAAACTAGAAGCAATCAGTGGGCGATAATTCTTCTTATCATTCTATTTTCATTAAATAGTCACCAGCATGTGAAAGTATATTAGAGAAACAGAAATTGCATAACTGCTTTTCTGTGATGCAGATGTAAATAGATACTGCAAAAGAATTCCTTTTCTATTGACCTAATAGTTTAGCTTTAGTCTTGTCACTAAAAATTGGTTTTTATTCGTCAAAAGATAAAATTGGTTGTCCATGACATGTTTGCACATACGGTATTTGGATTTGATCGAGTTTCTGCCTGAACCAAGTAGCTGAAAGAGTGAAGGAACAGTCCAGAGAGATTTGTGGCTATCTGTCTGAGCTAACCCATGAGGCAAAGCAAGCCAGGGTTTGTCTGTTTTCTACATGAAGGCAAGAGTGGAGGCCACTACTTGTCAGCTGAGCAGAGTTGGTTCTATGCTATGTCTTTGTATTCTAATGTTTTTTGCTTGGTTTTTTTGTGAAGAAAGGACCTTTAAAGGACACAGTTGTGATGTTTACTTACCTTCTTTGTTAAACAGCCTTCCAGGTTACAAGGCACATCAACATATCCACTGAAATAGTTCGCAAATGCTTTAATTTCTTTTTCTTTATAATAATGATTTATCTGAATCTGCTTTTGTTTTTTTGTTTCCTACATTAGCTTTGAATTGAGAAACATAGCTATGAATTTGTGTTCCAAATATGATCCAGAGAAAAATTATTAGCTTAGATTGAGTTACAAATAAACAGTTGAATTTTTCCTAACCATGCTCTCATTTTTGCCAGTGGTATCATCTGCTAGCAGTTTTGGTTTTAACCATCTTTAGTCAGACAGAACTCCTGGATCACTGAAAGAGTGGGTAAGCATTGGAACAGGCTCCCAAGGGAAGTTGTGGATTTACCATCTCTGGAACTGCTCAAAAAATGAGTAGACATGGCACTTTGCATTATGTTTTATTGGGCATGGTGGTATTCAGTTGGAATTAATAATCTTGGAGATGTTTTTCAGCCTTAATGATTCTATAATTCTGTGATCCATTTAAAAGTTTTAGCTGTCTTTATTGCACATTCAAATGGGTTGCAGATATGAAAAAAACACCTTTTGGATACACCCACAAATACACTTGAGATGAAATCCAAGTGCAAACAAATGCAGCGCTTTTTGTGATAGAGAATATGAAAACAAAACTACCCGAACTGTAAATGGATTTATTTCTAGAACTTCTGTTTGACATTCTTGGCTGAAAATAAAAAGTAATTTTGACATTTCACACTGAAAAGGTACATTTGCTTCCTGCCATAGTTGGCTCACAGTGCCATCAACGTGTAATGCATTTTCCCTCAGGAGGCAATGTACAGTGCAGACCTTCTGCTCCAAACGTCCCTCTCATTAGACCAATGAATTTGGGCCTTTATGGGGATTTCAGGCAGGAAACGATGTAGAACTGCTTTGCTAAAATATGAAATTTTGATATGTTTTTCACCAAAAACATTACATAGACATTTAATCAAAAGTTTAAAGGCAGAAGGAGGAGGAGGCGGCTATAAACTTATTCATGCTTGTGTTTGCTTTGAATGTCATTGGATTACAAAACAGAATGAGAGATCTGTGTTCCTAGGAGTTCAAGGGTTAAGCAATGGTGAATTTAATTGTTAAGATGAGGTAGTCTTTCCATGCTGTGTATATTCTCTGTCTATTCTAATTGAATCATGATATTTGACCAGAAACACATCTAGCTGTAAAAGTGATTCCCTTATAAATAAGGTGTGTACCTTCAAGACAATTGATTAAAGACTATAAAATCATTGCTAAATGCAAAGAAAATTGCCACCAAGCAAAGAATACAGAAATACCCACAACCTGAAACCCTTCAGACTTACTTTCCACATATTTGACAGCACAGGTTATTTATCTCCTACTTTTTATGCCTGAATTGTGCATGCACATATCTTTGTAGGTATGTAGTAATCTCTTATGAAGAATGAAAGTTATTCATTGCCACTAGGATGAACACAGAGATAAGTGCTCAGTGACTCATAGGTCTTATGTTGCAAGGTTTTAAGTGTACAGAAGAGATGGGGAGTGTCTCAAAGTCCCTCCCACTGAACCAGAGGAAGGAGGTTTTTTTGCCTGCCTTGGAATTTGCTCAGGATATTGCTCATGCTATTAGGAAAGACATTCAGATCCACTCAATTCCATGAGTGTATTAAGTCTGTAGACACATTGGTTGAGGAATAAACTTTTTCACAGGTTTGGGTTTTTTTTCTATTTGTCTAATGATGGGCATTAGTGAGATAAGATAGATGGTTGACTGGATTATTACAAAAATTTTCTGAAGGAGATCTGAGTCTCTCAGTGAGAATTGGGTACAGACTTTTTTTAATTGGAGAACATTCTGCATACTATATCTCATTTGGGAAGAGGATTAGAAAAACTCTTTTATTGAAAAATTAAAAAGCAACAAGGAAAATGTTGATTGCATTCAGATGTTTAGCTAAGAGGGGAGCAGGGTTCATTGTAAAAAACAACTGCAAATGTAGAACTGATGGAAAGGCTGCTCTTTCTGTGTAAATATTTAGCTGATTCATTTTAGTAGTGGAAGCTACATTTGGGATCATCCTTTTTATCTGGGTACAAAAGAGAACCTTTAAAAACACTTAGAAAACAAATACATCCAGAGTTATAATATTAAAAGCACAGAAAGTACATAATCAACTCTCAAGTTTCAGAGAACAAAAAAATTTTAAATTATTAAATTTTGGGAGGAATTTTTTTGTTGAGATATATCTCAGAAATTGACCACTGTGCACTTTTTTGCCTGTATATTAGCAAAATACTAGACAAGATGAACAACAGTATGCCGTGATTACTCACGGCCCAAAGTTTTTGAACTAGATGGTGTGCCTTTATGTTTTTAAATACTTGGGAGTCTAAGACTCCAGTGAAATTTTCTTAACTGCTGGAACATACAAGTAATATAAAAATTATCAAAAATTAATTGCTTTCTGCAGGGCTTAGTGTTATGCCTCTGGGAATACCTAAGACCAGATTAAAAGCTGATGTAAGTTACAAAAATACCACAAATTGTCCACAATTCCTTATGAATTATTATTACTTGGTCATGGTCCTATTGTATCTAGACCTAAGCCTAAGGTATCCACAGGCATCATTTTACATGATTCAGCTCTTTTCAAATGCTGTATTAAATCCTTTCCCCCTTTCAGAAGCCCAGGAAAAACCTCTGACATCAGTAGACAAGGAATTCACCAACCTCATTAGCGCAGAATTACTATGGAACCTGTAAATTCTAATTTTAAAAAAAAGTAACTCAGTTAATTTTACTATGGAGAGCACTCAATTCATCTCACCTGCAAACCTAAATCAGCTACACTTCATGGGCAGAAAGCTGAGTTTCCTGAAGGCAGAAGGAAGAAGTCGGCACCCAGGTAAAATTCTGGGATTATGGAACTGTATCTGTGCTAGTGCCAGAGTAAGCCCTCCTCCCTTCCAGTCTTAGGCATATACATGCAGATGTAAGTGTCACATGCAGGGAGAGAGAGATGCTAAAGTTTTTGTCCAATTTGTTTGTATATCCAGCTTTTTCTCTTGAAATTGATACTTGATCATGAGGCAGATATTACAAAAGTTGCATGGTTGTAAATAATGATCAACTTAGTTCCACAATGATTACACTTCTAGGGTCTATATACAGAAAACATTTATAAATTCTCTCCATGACCACTTTTCCTTGCATCTCTAGCTATCCTTTTTTTCAAGTTTTGGCAGCTGGATAGCTGGTAGTAATTTAAAATGAGGACTAAGAAAGAATTACAGCTACAAAAACCCTTGAGTAGGGATTTAAATCTGAAACACAAGCAGAACAATGATAATTCTAGACATCTAAAATTTCTTGTTTTAAAATGGAATGACTTGACAATTCAGTTTGACATTCTAGGCCAAATTTTGACTTCCTTATTTAACCCGTATATGTGGAAGGAGAAATCTGAGTAGCAATGAATGGAGAAAGGATAAATTCTAGGTAAGATGTTGTGCAGTGTCTCAGTCAGTCCTTACCTGAAAGAGATGGTTATGGGCCTTCTGTGGAATAATATGGGTTTATGAAGACTCAGTAGTCAAACTTGTTCATATGTTTAGAAACCATATTAATCAATGAGAATATTTATGAACCATATTAATTGATAAAAATGTGTCCTTGGGAGAATGTTATTTGCTCCATCATGTGATATGTTCAGCTCTTGCTCATGGTTTGTTTCATCAGTAGCCTGGGAGTGGATTGTAGAGATGAACATTTGCTCTCTACAACTACCTGAAAAGAGGTTGTGACAAGGTGGGCTCGGCCTCTTCCCCCAGGCAACAAGGGACAGAACTAGAGGAAATGGCCTGAAGCTAAACTACGAGAGGTTCAGTTGGAACATTGGGAAGAAATTTTTCACTGAAAAGTCAGTCAAATATTGGAACAGGATGCACAGGGAGTTGGTGGAGTCACCATCCCTGGACTGTTCAGGAGAAAACTGGCTGTGGCACTTAGTGCTGTAGTCTAGTTGACAAGGTGGTGTTTGGTCAAAGGTTGGACTCGATGATCTTGGAGGCCTTCTCCAACCTTAATGATTCTATGATTAGTGTTATAGCTGCACACTCTTTGATGTACAGTTGATGAATCTCCATTGAAACCTCCTGATTGCTGAATTTATAATGCCATCTGATCTTGAAAATTATTTTTGCAAACACTGGCCCTCAAATCCAGTCAGCCTGCTCTGTCCTATTCTTTCTGGCTGCCAAGTCCCTGTTCTTTACTAAATGTTGACAAAACACTGGTGCTACTGAGTGTCTATTTAATTTTTGACTGATTTTCCTGCTGCATGAGATCATTGGCAACTGCTAGAACACACTCTTGCTTTCCCAAACTTTGTGTTTATTTCCCTGAAGATCTTGCCATCTGCTGTTCTCAGCTGCCCAAATAAGTAAAATTTTCCATGTCTTATAATTTTTTCCTGACAATATTATCTGTGTACTCAATCTTTCCAGTTTTCATTGGGGTCTTTATGATCAGTTCACCTCTAAATAACATGTATCATAACAGGCCATGTTACCACAAACAAGAGTATTGATTCTGGCATTAGGACAGCGGTTACTGAAGCAACATTTGGTAAGGGGCATTCCAGATATTATCTAAAGGTCAGCCAACAGATCTGTGGGCAACAAATTCATATATTATGCTCTTCATGCAGTGCATATTTCTTTGGCCTTACTTAGCATTTACACCTCATTTGTTCCAACTTGCTTCCTCTTGCCAAGTCTGCATGTTCAAAATCATGAAATTGGCTTGAAAATGGTAATGCTTTAAGCAATTATACATTCTGAAGTTCTTAACCCAGATTGCTTACACTTTCAAGCATTTTCCTGTAGCTAGCAGGAAATGTGCTTTCTTGGGGGGAGCGCAGAAGTGACAGCAGATATTCACACAAAATATTGTGACCTTCTCTGAGGTGAGAAAACACCAAATATCTCACTGTTAAGAATTCCCTCAGCTGGCTGAGTGGCTGAGTTGCTCCTGATTTATAATAGCACAAGTAAATCAGAGTACTGCATAAAGAAGTTACAAAATGACTGTGTGCAATGAAAAGAATGCATTTTTTCACCTGTTAGAACTTACATGATCACTGCCCCTTCCTAATGGTTCCATATTATTTTGCTTTAAGAATCAAGTAAGCAAAAGCTCTAGTAGATTGAAAGGCATACTGTGCTTTTGTATAGAGAACTGAAGCAGCGAAGACATCCATGCTGCCAGACTGGTTAGTTCTCATGTTAATCTGTTTATGCCTGTCATACTGCTTTACAATATCACAAGATCAGTCTGAGCATATCTAGGGTCAGCCTGAGCCTCATTTGAAGTCGCTGCACTATCAAAAGGGGAATTGGGCTTGATTGCATGGAAGTGCTCTCTTCCTTTGCCTTGAAATGTGTTCAGAAATAGAAATGTGGCAAGGCAAGACAGGTGAAAAAAACAAACAAATGAGCAAGCAAACAAAGAAAAGACCCCAAATCTTGAATACCTGACAGCCGACTCTTTGAAAACTAGGACAGGGACACAGAACAGAGATTTCTTGTGAATTTTAACTCCAAATCTATTTTGTCTGTAGCTTCACCAGCAAGCTTTTCACATTCTTATACCCAGGTCCTCATTTATTTTTCTCTCTTCGGTGATTTCTAGTGGGATGAGAGTGGGAGGTTAAGGGAAAGAGCAGAATGAAGAATGAATAAGTGTTGCTCCATGTGGATCCTGGGGACTCCCATAGAACCTAAAAAAGAAACAGTGGAGGAGGATGTGGCTGGCTGCTGAAACACTCTGTGGGCACATCCTGTCTGTGGCTGGGCCAGAGCTTGCACACCCTTGCTGTTTGTTTTCTTGTGTGTGCACTAGCTCCTTAGACAATGCTTGCCACAACAGCATATGTAGCTAATACAGGGACCATGTCTTGGCACTGCACCCTTGCTGTCAGCGTGCACATGCTGAGCACACTTGGGTTGGTAGTTGTCTGCTTTATACAGATAGGAAGCTCGTGTGAACTAGTGCAGTGTTACAAGGATGAATTTCCACTGTGGGAACCGTGTTAAGGTTTTTAACAACCTTGAATTTTTGTCCTACAGTGCAGCATTTTCCCCCAGCTCTGTAAAACTTTTCTGAAATGTATTTGTATCACTTCATGTAGTTCAGCAGAGTGCAAAATACCCTCTTGGCATTTGCTTTAGTTCTGTCATATTCTGTTTACAAATTCAAAAGGACCTAACATAAATAGCTGTCAACACTTACATATTACTGTGATTCACGGACTTCACTACAGGAATTTTCGTACAGCAGCAGAAAGAGCATCAGTATAAAAATCTTATCTTGAAAGCCACTGCAGTTGTTCATCTCTTGTTCAGTGAGTGTGCGAGTAGTAAATCTAATTATGCTACTTGAGATAAAATGACACAGTTGCCAGAACAGGACATTACATGGTACCTCAGCATTAGTGTGTGGGCCTGAACAACTGAGAGTGAAGGGCTCTCTCTTTCTTGTACTGCTACAATACATATTCCTTTGACCATCTAGATTTAAAAACTCATGTAAATGGGGGGGAAAGGAGAAAAGAGAAGAATTCAGTAAAATCATATGTATGTATCTTCTTCTGTAACTTTTGTTTATTCATAGGTCAAAGTTTCCTAAAATTCTTTTGCATTTTGGGAGGCGACCAATTCTGACAGAATCCTACTCTGCAGTTTTCAGGCTGGAGGAGTTCAGCTTTAAGAAAAGACTATTTGGGGTCTCTTGTTTGTTATAATTATTTAGTATTGAGCCATAGACTAGGGAATCTTGCAGCTCTGATAGATAGCTGCTTGTCTGTGGTCCTGTGGCCTATGACATCTCAAACCTCTCGTGTGGAAAGACATCAGCATACAGCAAACATTGCAGACTGGGATTTAAATCATGTCTGCTGTGCCATGGGAAAGGAGAAGCAGAGAGACTTGTTGATCCACTCTTACATAACCATTCAGTGGACAAATACGCATCTGGCATGTATTACATTTTGAGAAAGCACTAAGCTCCAGGCTGTCCTTCTCAAGTCTCAAAATCAAAAATGTAGAAACACTAGAGCAGAGTTCATATTGCAAGATTACTAACAACTAGTTCAATACTACAGAAGGCCTGTGCAGGTGGGACTGTGATGTCCCCAGCTGGTTCAGTTCAGTCTTACTGCTTGGAAATGCAATTCTGGGGACCTCAGTTTGACATCTCACCTAAGAGGTCTGGTACCACCATGGTACCTTGCTTCAGTTGTGGCTCAGGGAGCTCTGAATTGCACAAGGACTATTCTGGGCAATAAAAATATCCTGGGAGACCTATTTAGCTCTTGTGGAAGATTGTGGAGCTTCACTGAAAGAAACTGACTAATTGAGGAGTACGGTAAAACCACTGGCTTTAGTGGTTTTCATGCATAGACTGAATGAATTGAATGTTANTTTTTTTTTTTTTTAGTAAAATCGTAAACAAGGTGCATCTTAGTTCTGCCTAAAGTATAACATTTAGCTAGTCCAGTGGGTGAAATTCATCTCAGAAACAAATGACTAGCTGGACAAAGTTAAGCAAAATCATGATGGACTATAAGCAATAACTTGTACTAGTATCACTAGAAAGATATCCCAAGTGTTAGTGCCAGGAAGCAGTCAAGAAAGACACTTTGTCACAGAGGTTCTAAGGAAAATAGTTCTGTACCCTCATGCATGGCATCTTTTACTTGTCTGCGGATACCCAGAGTGGAGTATTTAGAAAGACTTGTACAGTCAGCAGGCTGGATTGATCAATCTGCTGGCACATAAGGTATCATAAGAACTTTCCAAATTCATTGGAGATGGCAGGGCATCCAGCATTCAAATATATGATTCCTGGGAATAAGAAGCTGCCATGGATTCTATGGATAAAAGCCAAATTTTTATGCAAACTAACAAGGCATGAACTGTGGAAACTGCTTCCCTGCATTCTTGTTGCCTAGTCTGGGTGGCCAGTGCTCCAAGGGAATGCTTTGTCAGTGGGGACTGAAGTTCCTTTCTGGAAATAGCTGGTGAGAACAGAGTACAGTTTTTCTCATTATGCTCTACCACAAGGATTTTGCTTTGTGGGGGGCTAATTATGACAAAACTGTAATTATGCTCAGGTTTACTGCAGCTTATACAAATTAAATGGTGAAGACATATAGATGTCTCAGAAGAAACCCAGACTGCAGTGCCTTGGGAGTCTCAGCAGCTTGGTCTTGGTCAGTGCAGGGTTAAGCAGTGTGACTTTCCTGAGCTGCTTCCCTTTCATTCTCTAACTGTAGCTGGTCATTGTGTTATTTTTACTGGAATACACTTCTTCATTTTCAGGCTGTTAAAAAGGACTGATTTTAAATAATGAATACACGGACAAAAATGTGCAAAGGATGCGTTCACATTTTATTGGAATTTTGGTATAATTGTACTTGAAGGCATGCTTTCTTCCGTTTGTACACATTCTCTATATTCCAGTATGACTAGAGCTAACTTTAAGTTCAAGTGTTTGACATTCTCAGCAAAAGTGAATTCATAAATAGCATGCATTACCAGTGTTTGTGCAAATTGTTTTACACTTGGCTGTGTTTCTGAGTATACTTCCCAGCCACTAAAACTCTTGGGACCATCTAATCTAACTTTCTGCATAACAGGGCCAATGGGTTCTACACTGAGTTCAGTATCTTGCAACTGAACAGACAGCATCTTTTTGTGGACACCCTGACTGGATTTAAATCTTCAAGTGTCACAGCATATTCCAGAGCAAGAAATTTCAGTGGTTAATTACTCACAATGTTAAAATGTGTGTCTTATTTCCAGTTTGAATTTTTGCTGGTTTCCGTTTCCAAGCTCTGGATCTTTGTGAAATGTGAAACTTCTTGTTGATTACTTATATAGCTTGTCTGTACACTCTGCAATTGGTTAATAGGGTGGACAGAAGGGTGTTAGTATTCCTTCTCTGTTCTTCCCACCTCTTTCGGAAAATCAACATACTCTTTCCTAAGTTAGTGTAATGCTTTTAGCATTACTTTATACAATTTTTCCTATATAGTGAGCATTACAAATGAATGATAAGCAAAATATGCAGAACTTAAGAGTAAAAAGCTGGTGACTGTCCCTAGTATGTCAGCAATTTCTTATTCCTCAGTTTTATACTTATATTTATTTAATTTGCCTCCCTGATTAACTGTATTCATTGTCTCTGCACTGTCTCCCAAACAATCTTTTGATTCTTGCCAGGGTTTAGCAGTTTCTGATCTTGTGCAGCTTATCTGGGAAATCTCAATGCTGAGAAGCTGGCTGCTATGTGTGTTACTATATATTTATATATTGTAACTGTATATTTAGAGCAGTACTAGTAATTTTTTTTAATAGAAAAAAAAATATTTACTAAGCTCATCTCTGTGAGTGACACAGGCAAAGTTTACCCTAATTTATTAAGGTAGATAGTTCAAAGGCAGTAGCCAAAGAAAGCCTGAAGTCCACACTCTGATGGGGAGAAATTGGTGATCACCTAAAATAATGGAGTTGAAAATTAAGAATCTCTGGAATACTTTAGAAAGTGCTTCTGGACACTGTGAGAGTATAAGCTGGGAATGCTGTAAAATGGTTCCTTCCTGGGAAAGAATCACTGAAAAATGTCACAGCAATGTCTTATCCATCCCTCCCTAACGCTGCCCACCACGGTCTACAACAGAGTTAAGAAGATGAGGGGAAAAAGAATGGAGGGAGGAGTGAAGGGATGGTTGGAACAGTAGCTCTAAGTGAGTATTACAAAGGTGCTTCTGGAGAAATGGAATGTGTATGGTACTGCAAGGTGCAACCTACATCCTTTTCTGAAATGTTTTTTCAGGTACTTTTGAAATGAGGGAGAAGGGGAAAACAAACCCAAACTGAAAAGAGATAAAAGAATAAGAGAAAACAAAGGAGAAAAATTTTGAGGACACAGAAATGGAAGGAGGTGAACCAATCATTCCCCACTGCATATTCTCCATCTGAGCCAATGAATATGCAAGTGAGGATCTGAACAAACATTAACACTGACACAGATTCCCTTCCACAGTATATTTGTGTCGTCATGCATATGAATAATTGCATTAGTAAGGCAGAAGGTCTGGTTCCCATATTTTACATGCATCAATATTTTATCTGTGGCTATGCTTTGCACTCTAATTATATGGTGTTGGAAACATCCATTTGTCTTGTTTCTTTCCAGTGAAAACACCTTTTTTTTATTCCCAACTGACCCAATGGCTAAAAGAAATCAGAGTAAGAATAAAAAGTGACAGCTCAAGCTAAGTCTGGACAGGACAGAGGCAAAAGGAAAGCATTTTAGTGAAGTGATGGAGGTCAGGTCATCAGTCATCTGCTAGACCACATTTAATTGTATATCTGCACAGCAGCAATCACTTTCCTGTGTCTTATCTCCTGCCCCTTTCTCCTCATGTAAGCTTCATTACTAAAATAGGTAGATATGTAGATGAAATGACGTGACACTCTCTCCAGCTAGGGGGAACATGACACAAGTGCATGGTGCTAGCACTCTCTGTGACTTTCGTGTTTGGCACCAGTCACAGTGTCAGGGCTGCTCCCAGCCTTCAAGAATCCAGGGACTGATGTATTGTAATGGCATCCAGATCCTCCACTGGTATAGTTGTCATCAGGCCTCTGCCAGCAGATATATTTAAGTGGAAAACTCCAGAGAATCTAGCAGAGCATGTGCATACTGGGCTACTCAATTTTGGATGTCTCACCAATCCCATTCTGAGGTCAGGATAAGCACTTGTTCATTTTTAACTCACAGCAAACCTATTTTTTCATATATTAGATTAATTCACTACTGAGCAGAAGGCCAGCACTATAGTACTTAAATGTCATTTATGCCTTATCTGAAGATTTTAATGGGATTTATTTGGTATATGATCTTGGCCTGGCCTTGGCACAAGGGTTATTTTCACCCGAAATGAACTACTGAGGGGCTGACAACATCCTTTGGAAGACAACCAGCAAGAAGTCATTACTCTTGGGATAGCTGTGAACTCTGGGAGAGTTAGAGAAATATTTCCTTCTTAGGCAGAAAGCAGTGTCATATGAAGAAACTGACACAAGCGCTGGGTTTATTGGCAAAGCTAGGAAAGCAAGAGTAACAGAAAAGTGTTTACTTACACTCAGTAAGCAACATCTTCATAGTTTTGAATAATGTTAATGTCTGCACCTTGTTTATAGTTTAAATTATTTTCACAAACCATTAAAGTCAGCATGATGAAATTGTCCCATCATGTAGAGCACATCTATATTTAGAATGGATGTGTCCTGTAACAATAAGAATCATAGAATCATTTAGGTTGTAAAAAAGATCACTGAGTCCAACCGTTAACCCAGCATAAGCCCATCCCTAAACCATGTCCCATGTCTACACATCTTCTAAACATCTCCAGGAATGCTGACTCAACCACTTCTCAGGGAAGCCTGTTCCAATGTCTGACAACCCTTTCTATGAAGAATTTTTCCCTAGGATCCAATCTAAACCTGCCCTGTTGCAATTTGAGGCCATTTTCCTCTTGTCCTGTCACTTGTTACTGGGGAGAACAGACTGACCCCAGCCTGGCTACAACCTCCTTTCAGGTGATTGTAGAGAGCGATAAGGTCATCCCTGAACCTCCTTTTCTCCAGGCTAAACAACCCCAGCTCCCTCAGATGCTTCCCATATGACTTACTCTCCAGACCCTTCACCAACTCCATTGCCCTTCTCTGGACTCGCTCCAGCACCTCAGTGTCTTTCTTGAAGTGAGTGGCTCAGAGCTGGACACAGCACTCGAGGTGCAGCCTCACCAGTTCCGAGAACAAGCAGATGATCACTGCCCTGGTCCTGCTGGCCACACTGTTCCTGACACAAGCCAAGATGCCATTGGCCTTCTTGCCCACCTGTGGACGTGCTGGCTCATATGCAGCTGCTGTTGACCAGCAACCCCAGGTCCTTTTCCACTGGGCAGCTTTCCAGCCACTCTGCCCCCAGCCTGTAGTGCTGCATGGGGTGATTGTGGCCAAAATGTAGAATCCAGCATTTGGCCTTGTTGAACCTCATACAATTGGCCTCAGACCATCAATCCAATCTGTCCAGATCCCTCTGTACATCCTTCCTACCCTCCAGCAGATCAACACTCCCACCTAAGTTGGGGCCATCTGCAAACTGAGTGAGGGGGCACTCGATCTAGATCATTGATAAATGTATTAAACAGGACTGGCACCAATACTGAGACCTGAGGAGCACCAGTTGTGACTGGCTGCCAAGTGGATTTAATTCCATTCACCACCCCTCTCTGGGCCCAGCCATCCAGTCAGTTTTCTAAGCAGCAAAGAGTACACTGGTCCAAGCCACGGGCTCTCAGCTTCCCCAAGAGAATGCAGTGAGAGACAGTGTCAAAGGCTCTGCAAAGGCTAGGCAGACAACATCCACAGCCTTTCCCTTGTTCACTAAGTGGGTTACCTTGTCATAGGAGATGAGGTTGGTCAAGCAGGACCAGTCTTTCAAAAACTCCTATTGACTAACTCTGATCTCCTGGTTGTCCCCTGGTTGTCCTGTGTATGCTGTGTGATAGCACTCAGGATGATATGCTCTATGACCTTCCTCAGCACCAAAGTCAGGCTGACAGGCCCGTAGTTTCCTGTATTCTTCCAACCCTTCTTGTAGATGGGCATCACATATGCTAACTTCCTGTCAGCTGGGACCTCCCCAGTTAACCAGAACAGCTGGTAAATGACTGAAAGTGGCTTCCCCCAGCTCCCTCAGTACTCTTGGGTGGATCCCATCTGGCCAAACAGACTTGTGTATGTCTAAGTGGTGTAGCTGGTCACTGACCATCACTTCCCATTGGATTATAGGACCTTCATTCTGCTCTCTTTTCCTATCTTCCAGATCATGGGACTGGGTACCCACAGGACAACTGGTCTTACTATTAAAGAAGGCATTAAGTACCTCAGCCTTTTCCTTATCCTTTGTCACCATATATTCCCCACATCCAATAAAGGATAAAGATTCTCCTTATGCCCCTTTCTGTTGGTAATGTACTTACAGAAACTTTATTGTCTTTTACAGCAGTAGCCAGATTAAGTTCTAGATGGGCTTTGGCCCTTCTAATTTTCTCCCTGCATAAATTCATGCCATCTTTGTAATCCTCCTGAGTTCCGTACCCCTTCTTCCAAAGGTTAAAACACTCCTTTTAGTCCTGAGTTCCAGCCAAAGTTCTCTGTTCACTCAGGCCTGTCTTGTTCCCCACTGACTTGTCTTTCACCACATGAGGATGGCCTGCTCCTGTGCCTTGAAGATTTTCTCCTTGAAGAATGTCCATTTTCTCTGGACATTCTTTACCCCTCCCAAGGGACTCTGTCAGCTAGGATCCTAAATAGGCCAAAGTTTGCCCTCCAGTAGTCCAAGGGAGCAGTTCTTCTGACTTCCCTCCTTACTTCTCCAAGAATCAAAAAATCAATCATTTCATGATAGCTCTGCCCAAGAAGGCATCTACCTCTTCATCCTGGGTGGGTGGTCTATAACAGACTCCCACCATACCTGCTTTGTTGGCCTTGCCCTGATACTTGCCCATAAACACTCAACCCTATCATCACCATCATTAAGCTCTAGACAAGCAAACCACTCCCTAACATACAGGGCTATCCCACCACCTCTCCTTCTTACCCATCCCTTCTGAAGAGTTTACAGGCATCTGTAGCAGCACTCCAGTGGTGTGAATCATCCCACCGTGTTGCCATGATGGCAGCTGTGTTATAGATTTCCTGCTGCACCATGGCTTCCAGCTCCTCCTATTTGGTGCCTATGTTGTGTGCATTGGTGTAGATGCACTTCAGTTGGGCTATTGATCCCATTGCCTTTTTGACAGGTGAAGCCTTAATTCCAACATGACCATTCTCAGGCACGTCCATTGTTTCTAATACATCAATAACACTTGCATCTTTGCTACTAAGGATCCTTTAAAAAGAAAATTTATTATCTGACTGTTTTTTAACTGTGTTCTCCAGTCCTGTGCACTTGCTTATCATCATGTAGAGCCATACCAGCCTCTGGGTAGTACTTTTTTAGCAATTCAGAAGATTTATGTGTCTGTTGCTGTGCTGAATGCCAGTCTTTGAGTAAGCACAGAACACTGAAACTTTCTTTTGAGACATGAGGGAGGAGGAGGAAAGATTAAAGCAGATCATATGCTTCTTACATAAAATTTGAGGGGCTGATGAAAAGCAATTTGATTAAAACGTGATTGAAAGGATGTTCTGTGGCATGCCTGATGCTGATGTTTTTGAATTACATAGGTGCATGGGGGAGGAGGGGGCAGTTTGGTTGATATTTCTGTTGGATTTTTAAGGATATTAATATCTAATTTTGCAAGCTGCCCAGCAGGAAAGCCTTGTGGGACTAGTACAGCACTGCTACAGTGACAGAGTCCCTTTGCAGCAGTTGGTTAAGAGAGCAATGAATTTGCATCCTTGGTTGAGAATGTTTGTAGTCAATTAGAAACCTGGTTCTCTCTTACATTAGGGCTGTTCTACATCACCCTGGGAATATAAAATGTGTTTTAAGTGAGTGTAAGTGTAACTTATAACCATTATAAAACAGCTTTGCATCTTACAGCAGTTTAAAGCCTTAGGGTAAGTGAGAATCTGGATTTCCAATGTATAAATTATGGTTGGTATGACTGAAAATTAATTGAAGATTTTTGTATTTTGTAATGTTACCACTAAGCCAACTTGAACAAGTTATTTACATCTAATTCATTATTGCAATTGTATTCATTAGAGCTCCTTAAACTGTATGGTAACCTCCAAGTTTCAGTGTTTTGCTTTGTAAATATTTGGGAATTTTACAAGCACACATTCAGATATCATGTTGTTCTGTCCTTTTTTTTTTTTTTTTTCCCCATTTCAAAGTTCCTAGGAAAAGACATAGCACAGGAGACCAGTATGGAAAATGCTTTCTAGTCCATTGTTCCTTTTCATATTTGCTATGCTTTTTTAAATAATACATCACAAGACACTTTATATTCTGAGACGTTTTGGCAACTAAATTAAAGTTTTCAGTGTTTGTTCCTTGAGTATCAACTTATTATGATTAATTATCTCACTCTTAGCACCAGTTATGGTCTGTTAGCACTGAGCCCTCAGCTGGCATTGATGGCACTTGAATAAATCATTTACTCCAGAATGTGTTCCATGCGTGTTGCTTTTAAAGTGGCAGGGATTTAATCTATACTGTTTTCAGGTCATAAAGGCAGCAAAAATAAATAATAAATCATGGCATCTTTATGGAAACAAATCAGGCTTACTCTTGCAAAAGCAATTATATGCATTCCTCTTTGTTCTTGTGTCTCTGTCAACAGCATTGCTCCTGAAAAGGGAGGCAGAAAAGTATCCTGTGTATTAAACATACTGAGTATCAGGTCTTCAGGATCTTTTCAGCTGCTTCTGACAGTATTAGTTTTTAACAGCACACCAGAATTAAATTAGCTATATTTTAGATATTTACAATACAAAATGAACATGTATCTTGTTATTTTGCTGTTCCCATTTCCTTCAAATGTTGTTGCTTTCTCTCAACAGGCATTGGTCTGTCATGTTTGTCATGATGTACTCCATGAACATTTTTAAAAAGCAGTGAGCTTTCTTTCCAATCCATTCTTATAATATTCACTGGGATAACATCTTAAAGCCCATTGCACAATCTGTATTCTGTAGTCTTCCATTAAAAGCGATGTCTAATTAACAACCAAAGCCTGCAGGATGAATTCTCTGGGAGCAAATGACTAATTCTTGATAGCAGGACTGTGGTTTTAAGCTGTGCCAACATCTTGAGAACAGTTCGATGTTGGAAGCTTCTCTCAAGGGTCTAGTGCAGGGCTAAGGGTGGGACTCGATGATCCTTGTGGGTCCCTTCCAACTCGGCATATTCTGCGATTCTTTCAGTTTCACGAAGTACTGGCACAGGCAGCGCAGAGGAGGTGGCTGCTCCCTGTCACTCCGCAGGGGCTCGGGGACGTGCACACCAGTAGGGGGAGATGAGGGGATTTCTTTCCACTTCTGGGAACCTTGGCACTGTTGCCTGCCTTCAGATACATCTACTGCTTCTTTAGTAAGGTATTTTCACTGCATAATCTTGTAGTGCTTACTTAAAGCTATAATTTTAAACACATTTAGGGAAATCAGTGCAATGCCCTACTGCATACATAACTTGAGTTAAACCTGCTGCCTGCACCAGTAAATTTATAGGGACAAGCTACTCCTGCAGATCGAGTTTTAAGTCCACGCACATTTAACTACACTGTTGGGCTCTGCCTGGGCTACTGGCCCTGCAGCTGGATGCAATAGGGCAACTGGGACTGTGGCCCAGCTGTGCAGGAGCTAAAGCTTGGCCAATTTCCTCTAATAGCAGATGTGTCAGGCAACTCCACCAGTTGCTCTTGGCAGTCTGCGGTGCCGTTTGGCTGTAGTTTTGCTTCTGATTCTCTTGCCTTTCATTCTTGTTTGCTTAGTCTTGATTCCTGGTTCCTGCTCCCTTTGTGCTATGGTTCTACACCTCACCTTGTCCCAGCCTTAACTTGACCTAAGGACTCCTTGGTTTTCAAACTTCTGGTTCTATGACTTTCTGAGTATGCTTTTCAGATTGTGATGACTCTTTCTATCTCTGGTGTCTTAATTTACTTATATGCTGGCTTCACACTACTTGTATCCAAACTTAATTCTAACCTGGTCTTCACCTTTGGACTTACTGGAGTAGCCTGATGAAAGTACATGCCTCTTAAGAAATCTGAAACTGCAGTGGAAGAAACTCCTATTAGCTTGCTCTTCAGCAGTATTGAAATGGGGACAGATGTGGAAGTCCCTTGCATGATTCCTCTTGAATCTGCATGCTGTCAGGGATTACAAGCATGACTTGTGGATCAGTTTTGCACCAGAGGCTTAATCTGCATGCAAATATTCATTCGCAGCCTTAGATAACCACAGTTATGCTTCTTTTGTATTGAAACCTGTTGAAAGCAGGCCAGTTTTGGCAGGGGGTATAACCATTTCCAGGGTTCAAGGTTATTTTCTCTCACTTGTGTTCTTTTCTTTTACTATTTGTTGACTTTTCAAATGTCAGTCAAGCTCTGTATAACTGTTCATGGCACCAACTGTTACTGTTTTCCATGTTGATTCAGCATCTTGGAATTTGGAGCTAACCTGATTTCCTTCTCCTGCATTCTGGATGCCAGTGCTTGCATTTCGTTGCAGCACAATTCATTTTGGTATCATCAATTCCATGACTCTCTGTAGAATTATCTATTTTGCTTTGCTTTCTAAACCCAGACACAGTATCATTAACTGTGTTTACAAATTCTGCTAAAAGCTTCAGGACCAAATCCAGAGCCTGTATAATTAGCTGGGCCAAAAGTCCAACAGATGTATGCTAGTGAAAAACATGCAAAGCTCCAGAGAGGCTGATGATGCAACAGGTTAAGTGCCCACAGTGGAAGCATGAAGACCGTGTATGAGGAAAGGAGAGGATACATTTAGTGATGGATTATCTGCCTGTGTTTTGCCATCTAAACGTTTTGTCTCTTTGCAAATGTAGCCAGAAAGCACTTGGATGATACAAAGAATTGTTACTTGCTTCAGGCCCTTTATCTATCTCCCCCTTGTGTACTGAGGTAGAATAAGAGTGTCAAAAAAATCCTCAGACAGTGTCCATTGATTGTGATCTAAATTGCTACATGGTCCCTTGTATAGGCTCTCTACACTGGGGTGGATTTCCTCTCTTGGATTAGATGGAGCCAAATGACATGTAGAGTACTGATAAATTATACTGGCTTTCCAAAGCTAGTATACATTACTTGGTATCAAATTTATTTTAGTCAAATGTAGACAAATCTAGTTCTTCTGAAAGTTTTAGTGCCTGTAGTCTGTGTTGTGACTGAGCTGTAACAGGACATTGATTCCACTGTGGAGCATCTCCTGAACACACACTGCCAACGTAGACTAGTAGGTGGTTTTAATCTTGTAGACAACTATGTTATAGAGAATATGGCCTTGCCAATAGAACTAGATACACGGAAGTTAAGAATCCTAGTAATTTTTATATTGAAGGGAAGTAAACTGAAACAATTACAAATCTTTCTCAAAAGAAAAATCAGGAAAATAATCTGTTAAGGCAGCACCAATATCCAGATTAACCTCGTTGCACATATTTTCCATCCAGCTATCATAATACTCAAGAACCCCCCTTAATTCCCACGTACTTCCAAGATACTGACAAAAATATATTTATTACATGTGAAGCCAGAACTTCCAGAGGCTGAAACTAATGCATGAAGGACAGACTCCCTATAGCTAAACAATTTTTCTCTAATAATAATGATTTAAATTTTAAACACTGTCTTTTACAATTGATTCTTCAAAACAGTGTCTTAACTGGTTGAGTCAGTGTGCAAAAGTATGGTTACATTTCTAGAAAATAATCTTCACTTTGCTGCTGAAATAGAGTCAAGACAACTTGATTGCTAATTTTTCATGCAACTTATGACACAGTTTGCAATCCATTAGTCTGTATGTCTTTATGAAAGTCTGGCTGAAATTACTGGCTTCTCATTGTATGTGCATTTATTCCTTCTTCCACTTCAGCTGGATGCTGCTACTTTTCAGGGCT
Organism: Grallaria varia; assembly: GCA_013396735.1. NCBI lineage: Eukaryota > Metazoa > Chordata > Aves > Passeriformes > Formicariidae > Grallaria > Grallaria varia. Next base: position 344,064 of record VWZG01010421.1, on the reverse strand, counting down.
ACTGTGTGCTTAATAGAATTGTCATGTCTCAGCTAAAATGGAAAAGAATTGCTCATCTGAGGCAAAGAGCTGAGTACTGACTTTTTCCCGACTTGAAAAAAATTCTCTCTCCCCCAGCTCTCACAGAGCTTATCTTCAAAATTGGTAATCAGAAGTGACTGCTCTTCAGGAGATCAGAGCTTCCAATGTATCATGCTGGGCTGCTATTCTACCAGGGGATGAAATGACTAACGATGCTACTAGGGATTAGTGATGCAAGAGGTCAAAAGTGTTAGAATTTTCCCAGAATTCACTGACTGTTCTTTTCATTCAAATATAGGATCTCCATGTTCTCCTCCCACTATTAAATGAGAAAAAGGAATCTAACAGGACTCAGATCCCATGAGAAAAAACTCCTCTGTGATACAGGAGTATGAGAAAAGCTGAAGGCCCCCGGTGCAGATGAATTTAAAGGACAGATTTAAGTCCTCGGGAATGGTTATACAACTTTTACTACTAATACAGTTCTGAAGCACAGAATATTTCTAGTGTGTTACCTTTATCAGAGAACAAAGACGGTGTTTGGTGATTTCTCCCTCTCTTCCTTTCCCTTCCTCACAGCAAAGATAAAGATTTTGCTCCTGAAACAAGTCATGGGCTTAAGATTGCACTACACTATGATGGCACAGTCATGAGGTCTTATAATCTTGGCTGTATCAAACCCTGAAGAAGAGGCATGATATGAGGAATCTGGCAGTGGTACTGACCTTTTTCTTATGAAAGCTTGTCTGAAAACTCATAAAGAAGGAACTACCTGAAATAGGAGTTCTACCTTGGAAAGGAAGACTAAGCGCATTCAACAGATGAATAATCAAGACCCTCCATATGATGAAGTGAAAGAACTTTACCTAGCCTGGATGGCATATTATAATTGAAAACTAGAAGCAAAGGAAAACTGTTTAAAAAACAGAAGTCCTATACAGCTTTCAGAATTAATACAAACATGCTGGAGTTGTGACACTGGATGTCCTTACATAAGCAACGACGATGATACTTTCTCATTAAAAAATCAAGGCTGAAGCATTGTCCTGTGACTAATGGGAGAGCAAATGTAAAAGCTGGAGAGACCCAGTCTCTCTTACTGCAGCCTATCAAGACAAATCCAGATGACTCATGCAAACAGTCCGCAGTCACAGAAGAACGGATCCAAAGTGGTTGTCCATCTCATGAAGCTGTGACCCACAAGGTGTAGGCAATAGTGGCCACACTGCATTCCTAACATGCTGCTTCTCCTGTGTCCAGGCATCGAGTGCCACTAAGCAGCATTTCCCAGCAGTGGGGAAGAAGATGTAGGGTATTCTTCTCTCCAGATTCTTCTGTGCCCTTGGTGCTTCATGAAGTAGGCCTAACATATGTGGAGGTTTCTTGCATGCTTGTCATGGGCTTCAGGGTTTTTCTAGGCACATATAAAATACCCTTGCTTGAACACTAGCTCTATTTCATATTCTTGTGCTACCATTGTGATAGCAATGTCAAGAGGGCAACTTTATTGCCCAGCTAGTTTGTGCTCCTGGGACAAGAGGATGGCCACAGCACACTGAGCTCACCACAGTTGTTGGAACAAGCTGAGAACTCATGCTGTTGTGCTGAATGTCAGTCACATACAATGTCTTCTCATGTTCAGTGAAAATACCAAAAAGACAGCCAACAAAATGTCCCCTAAAAATGCCAGGCAAATCAAAGCAGAGAATATGTGTCACAACTGCAATCTTATTTTCTTTGTGGCTTTCTAAAGTACTCTGCTAAGCAAGCAACTTGTACATCACCCTGGAGGGAAATGGGAAGCCAGTTTAGGTGTTGATTCTTGGCTCATCTACACAGAAGTTATTCAACAACAATTCTGTAAACATCCCTCTTCCAGAATAGGTGTGCCCTCTTTTCCTCTTTAATTAAAACTCACAGCGTTAAACTAAACCGGAACAGCTCAGTCTTATTCTGGAAATTAGTCATGAAATTAGTCAGGAATAGCTCCTCCTGAACAACTACATGTATAAACAATCCCTGAACAGTATTTATGTTGTCTGGAACCATGGAGGACACTGTCACCGATGTAAATTACATTCCAAAACCCTAAGAAACACGATGTAAAGAGTTGTTGTCTTCCAACGGGGAGCGGTGGACTCTTCTCACCCACGATGGATCATTGCGTTTGTTCCCGCAGGGCAATTTACGGAGACGGCGGCGCTGGACGGGACCCAGCCGCAAGGCCGAGCCGGCCCGCGCCAGGTGCGCACAGCGCTAGGGGAGGCTGGGTGTGTTTACCCACTATCCGAGCCTCTCCCGCGGGGGATCTCCGAGCAAGAGCCCCGGCCGAAGGATGTTATTTCAGGGGGCTCCTCTCCGCGGCACGACAGCCTGTACCTGCGCGCGGCGCTGCGGGGCCGCCCCACCGCACCGCACCGGGGGCAGGTGGCTGCCGTGGCCGCCCCGCGGCGCCGAGGGCGGGCACTCCGGGGGCAGGTGG
>VWZG01010421.1:282698-340936 GCA_013396735.1 Grallaria varia | reverse complement strand
GCCCGCCGCCTCAGCCCGCGCCTGCCCTGCCCGAGGAGGGAGAGCCTCGCCGCCTCCCCGGCCGCCGGACATGTCGGAGCATAAGGCCGTTGATCCCAAGTTATCGACGACGGACAGGGTGGTGAAAGGTGGGTGCTGCGCCCCCGCCGCCCTTTCGGCCGGGTCTTCCCGCTGGGGTCGCGTCCGTGCCCCCCTTCCCCGCCCCGGGCAGGTCCCGCTGCGGGCGGTGGGCTCGGCCCGGGGGTTCGCGCCGGGCCGCGGTGGAGGGTTTGCGGCTTCCCTCGCCTGCCCGCCCGGNCCTTCCTCCCCCCGCCGCCTCCCCCTCTCCGCCTTGAAGGCGCTGCACAGGGCTGGCGTGAGAGAGAGGGGGAGCCCCAGCTTCCTCCCCCGCCCCGGTGCCTGGGGGAGAGGGAGGCAGGGCTCCCTCCCCCTGCCCGCCTGCTCCTCCGGGCATCCCCCCTTCCTTCTCCTCCTCCGCCTCCTCGGGGCTGCGCTCCCCGGAGCCCCCCCGCAGGCTGCGCCGCCGCTTGTCACTGCCGTTCTGCTCCCCGCATGCAGCAGGGATGCCTGGAAACCTTCCCGCACCGCTGCGGGCACAGGGGCTGCGCCGCCCGGCTGCCCCGTCCCCGCAGGCCGCCCCCGCGGCACCCGCGGCGGGGATGCCGGGCGGCAGGGGCGGGCCGCGGGTGCTGTGGGAGGCGGTGAAGGCTGCCTCCTCCTCCTCCTCCTCCTCCTCCTCTATCGCCGTCTCCTGCTGGCGGCCCGGCCTGTGTGGATGTGAAGTTATCCCGCGGGCGTACCGTGGCCGCGCTCCCGCGTGTGCGTGCAGATGTGCGCGGCGGTGCTCGGCACAGGCGCGCATCGGCTCCATGGTTTTTGCTGGGTTTCGAAGGTATGCGTGTGCCGCCAGCCTCGGCCGTGTAAACAAAGCAGAGTTTGGGTTAACAACACACTCTGCCCTGCAGTACAGACCAAGGTCTTGCTGGGCTAGTGCCTCATTTAAATTGCACTTGTGAATTTCTCAGTATGTATGAAGTGCATGTGTGTGTGTTTTTTTTGTCTGTGTGTGTGTAGTTCTTTGGGTTTTGTTTTCCTCCCTTCTTCACTGGTCACATAGGTGCATACACTTGGCTGTGGTATATTTCACCTGGTTAGGTTATACCCTGTGCCCGATGGACAGCGCAAATCCTAGATGTACGTGTCCTGGGAGGTTAGAAATGGAAATGGCCTTGAAATATATCCATTTCTGTATTTACATGAGTGTATACCAAAATTAAGCACTCAGTGTAAATATTATTTGGAAAGATTTGTTATTTAGGTTTATGTTTTTATTTACGCTTACCTTCTTATGCCTTTTGCCCTTTTATTTCATTTTATTCTCCTCCAAAAGAAATTGTAGATCTTTCGATGCTGTAAGAAACATAATTACAGGATTTTTTTTTTTTTTAAATTACTTGGAAATTCACCTTTTCCTTTTAATATCTGCCATATTTGCTGTTGGTTTAAGTAGACAGTCTGTTATAGCGTACCAAGGGTAGGCTTTAGAAGCCTGGAACAGCTATGTTTAGGTGATACTTTTCCTCTGTAGAGACAACAAATGACCATCCTATAGGAAGGACTTCTTCATGATTATGGGATGCCTAATTTTTAGGGTTTTTTTTTTAAATTTCCTTTATCTGCCATGGTTCTAACACATGACCGAATGTCCTAATCTTTGCTATGGCAGAACTTCCTTTGGCTTAAGTTGATGTTCATCCTGAGTGGGAATTATCTCAATATTGACAAAACCCTTAGTGGTTTCTGCGCATCTTAATGTGTTTTGTCAGCAGTTGCTCTTTGCGTTTTTCACACATGTAAACATCTCAAACATCTAAAACCAATGTTTCTAAGAAAACTTAGCAGTATATATAGTTAGATATTTTTATAATGCAATTAAAACAAAAGTCAATTTTGTTAAATTGAGTTAAAGTGATGAACAAAAAGAATGGAACATACATGCTGCTTAGGTGTCCATCTCCCCTGGTAACTGTTGTCTCATAATGTCAGTGTTTTGGTGGAGATGTGAAGATTTATTTAACTGGTTCAGTCCTCTATTAAATATTGAAATCCTTTTAAGATCTTAAAATAACATCTGAAGAGACTGGTGCACAACAAACTGATTCTTAGCAGGATTATTCTTTGCTGCATCATAGGCATTTCACACCATCTTCATATAGACAATAAAATCTAGTAAGAAAACATTTGGTGGTAATAGGGGTAACAAAAGATCACTTTGTTGTTTCTGTCCTATAAGACAGGACTTCTACCTTATAGAGATGAATAACTGAAATAGGCTTGCAAATTTAAATGAATAAAGGATAATTAAGTAAAAAGGCACCTTGTAAACACCTGTGCAAGGAGTTGGAGAGTCTTGTTGTTGTTGAGGGGAAAACCAGATATTCTGACATTGCTAAAATACAACCTGAAAAAACCCAACTTTTATGTTAGAATATCACCTAAAACCTTACTTGAAAAGGAAATGCTTTTAATGTTTGGATGTATACTCTGGATTTTATTTTTTCTTTTGTTTGCATGTACAGTTTGTTTTTTCCCTTGTTTTTACTATATTTTGTTGATATTTTTAAAAAACACTTTCTAATGCTGGTGCATGACAGGAGAGGTCTGCTTCTAACAGTAATTCTGGGCTGGCTGGTGAAAATCCTGGTTTGGCACTGTTACGTAATGATGGGACGGGTTTGGGGGGGTTACAGTTCCAGCAGCTTTGTGCAGATTGCCTGTCGCTGAGAGCTGCTTCTTAGGGGGGTTGCTGTGGGCTTTTTGTGTTTTTTTTTGGACTTCTCATGTTTAAAATACTCGAATACACTGAGAAGTGGGATATTTTCGTAGGCGAGGACTTCATCTCACACTCCTTTTGCTTTGCTTATTGAATTGTGTGAACTGTGCTTAAACTGATTTAACTCAACAAAACCCCATGCTTTGGGGAGAAGGGGAAAAAGGCTTAGGAGCCCCTAATGTTTACGAGTCCTGATCTCCTCCTGCCTCTGCTATGCAGATCTGACACTGTTGCGTAATGAGCAGTGTAAAGAAGAAATTCAAGTTTGTGTGTAATACTAAATTTTCGGAAGCAAATTAACTGTTGTTAAAATCATCATAACCATCTATTTTGTTGAGCTAATCCAGAGCTTAGTGAATCTAGAGGAAGCAGTTATGGTTATGGTTTTTTCGATTTACTCTTGTGCTTTCCTTAAACTGGTATGCATGTTGTGATGCAAATTAAGCAATTCACCTTTACACTTTGGATTTTGTGAACCTATAGAGGAGCAACACTTCAGTCCTTTGACTGCAAATAGTATAACCTGTATGATCAGGTACATTCAGAAGTTTGTGGGATCAAGGCTCAGGACACCATACTGTTGCAGGATATGCTGACTTGTTCTTATGAATTAAAATTCCTTGTGTTTTTGTTAGAGATATGATGCAGCTTTCACCTGAACAGAGCTGTCTTTAAGTTCTTGTTCTGCTTCAGGACTGAGGAAGCTACTCCTTATCCATGCTGCTTCTAACTCCTGAGATTTGCCAGCCAGAGCGTGGGCTTGGTTGTTCTTGTGAAGGTAGGAATACCTGTCTAGAAAAAAAACTGGACTGGGGATACTAGCTCATTCCTCATGGGTCACATAACAGCTGCCTGATGTCAACAGCTTTTGGTCACTACTGACATTGGCAAGATTTGAACCCCACCAATGTGGAAGAAAAAGCCATGTATCATGTTACTTGACCTCCTCAGAGTATTTAGTGTTGCATTACTGCCTCCTAGAAATACTGCTTTAAAGCAGAGAATCCTAAATAAAAAAACTTAGAAAGTCAAATGGAGTAGTCATACACAGAAGTGAAGTCAGTATTTCTTGGAAATCTTGCTGTTAGCAAGGACAGTGATTGTTCTTTTTTTGTTTGTTTTTTTTGGGCAGGTCAGCTTGTTGTGTTTTTGTGGGGGTTTTTTTTTGATTGTTTTGTTGTGTGGTTTTCTTTCTTAGAAGGAAAGTGGAATTTTAGTGAAATCATTCTGTCTCGGCTGTTTAGATGGGCTGCAGCCATGGCTCGTGAGCCTTTGTGTTGACAGTGTCCTTTCTTCTTGTGCATTGTATGCTGAGGTGTACGCAGTTATTCCAACAATTGGCAGTGCCCAATAAAACTAGACACCAGTCTCTGCTGTCTCTGAATTTCAAACCGTGTTGTTGTTAATGCTCTTCTAATGTGCAGGCTGACAGTTGTTTGCAATATAATATGAATGCCAGCTCACAATATGTTCGCCATCAATGTTAATTTCAGATTTGTGAAAGGTAAAATTACTGTCAATAATGGAAACTCTAAACTTCACTGCTAATTCCCCTTGGTCCAGGAAGACTTGTGTGTACTTGCCAAAGGCTTATACTCCAGGCTGGAATCCAGCATTGGTGAGTTGCAGAAGCCTGCCTCTGTCTCTCCGTGAATCAAATTCGATTTTTCCAGCATAGATGTGCCCTACAAGTGCTGGGCTGCCCTTCAATGTTTTTTGAGTAATTGTGTGGTGACTTGAATGTCAGTAGTGTTGGTGAATTTGATACATATTTTGGTGTAAATTTGGTAAATGGTGATGTGCCATCTTTTGAGGGTGCTGAAGATTCAGTATCTATCTGATCCTCCTGCTGAAAAAGGAGTTGCTTTGTAGCTGTTCTGTTGGCATAGGAAACTGACTTAATTTTTCTTTTAATGTATTCATTTAGTACTTAGGAGTGTACTTGCTTGCACTGGGGAAGCCTGCATCTGGTTTTAAGGAGTGTTATTAACTAGAGAATCCACCTTCAGCTGCACCAGAAAGGTGCCACTGGTACATTTGGGGATTTATCTGTCCTCCTCCATCCACTTTTACCTTCATTGGAAGGAATGGGTGTACATTCATGTCAGCTTTGGTAACTGTAGTTGCAGATCCCCTGGTACCTTCATGAAGCAAGCTGTGTGAGAGCAGAAAACGTCTCAATGTATCTGCATAGACTTTATGGTCGTTTAAGAAGGAAAATGAGATTGGTGTGTTACTTTTTCCCCCCCTATATCTAACTGCTTTGTTCTTACCTTGTGGTCAAAACTTAAATTAATACTTGAAAGACCAGTGGATTCTTTCAACTGGATGGCTCTGGAGTATTGCAGCGTTTGTAGGTTTTACACTGTGTAAACCTGTATGTGTGTGAGACAGGTGTATAGCACTTGTGAAGGATTGTGAGTGTGGTGCTGAGAAACTGAAACAAAGCCAAAGTACAGTGCTTGACAACTATGCGTAATAAAGGTGGTGATTTATTTTGATTTATGAACTCAACTGAGCCTCTTAGTCATTAAGATAATTTTGTAAAGAAGCCCTTTAGTGAAACAAATCTTTTGCTGTATAGGCATAGGGGGAAAATCGTGCCCACACTGAAGTGTGCCTTTCTTACGTAGCTGTTGCTGCACTGCATGGGTGGGAGGCTTTTCTCATACTCTGTATGATGAGGCGGGCTTGCTGAGTGTGCTAAGACACAGGACTGATACGAGGTGAGGCACAGAATTGCACTGTTTGTGTGTTAAAAATCTTTAGTATACTTCTGAATTCCACATTGGCTGAAAGTGTCTTCTGTTTCCTGCTCTGTTTGACAGAGCCTAGCAAGGGAGCTGGTGCTTTTGATACCACCGGTGGTGATGAGAATTGTGAAAGAGGAGTACATCCTGGATGATATCAGCATTTAACTTAATTGGAAAATATAGGGCAGTTGAGATAGTTTTCCATAGGGGTGATTTTGTATAGAACAGTTGTTTTCTCTCTATCCATTCCCAAACTGAATGGTATTTACTTCCATCACATGTATCCCACTTAGAGATGATAGTTCTTGCATGGTCATGCTTGCGTTTCTGTACAGGCTGTGGCAGAAAGATCAAGTGAAGATACATTTACCTTTGATTATGTAACTTGATATTTTAAATTGTCTTTTTGTAGTTCCATGACTTCTAGAACTCAGCACATTCTTTTCTCTCTGGTATTTCTAAAGGGATTTTCTATCAAAAGTAATTTTGGGTAATGTCAATAAATAAGTAACTGTTCTTCTTTCCTTTTTTTTTTCCTCCAGATTTTTCTGTTTTGCTGAGTGGCTTCTACTTAAAAATGCAAAATCAGGACTGTAATTTAAATTTGGTATGATATTTAAATATGAATATTAGTTTGTCGGAGGCTTCTCAGTGATGTTAAAGCAGCATGTAGTAGGGGATAGTTTGTTCTTTATAGCTTCAAGGAATGTGGAGAAAAGTACTTCCTTCAGAGTATTTTAAGATAGAGAGATACCACTTAACACTTACTGTAAGTGTGCCATAAAAGAAGCCACAAGTTTCTGAAGTAAAAGCCACTTCAAATCATCTTCATAAAAAGGTGTCTTCTTATATTCTTCTATATGTGGTTTCATGAGTCAAATGCAAGCTATATTTTCACAGTGGTGCTTCAGCTGAACACTAAAATAATTTCCAGTTCTGATAATCAGTCATTTACCTTGATTTTCCCCCATAAAACATCATTTTATGGATACTCAGTAATGGTGAAAAGTATCCCAGTTGTGAAAAACATTAGTGTATGCGTAGCCTAGTTCACATGAGTGTGTGGCTCATTGAGTGATCTGCTACTCAGGTTGTAGATTCAGTTGTATAACTGCTGGAGGTAGTACTCCTGGTACATTCTTGTTGTTTTCCTATAATTATTGAATGAAGAAAGAGACAGGAGATCATTTATGTGGAGAAACAGTAAGTGCTGTTAGGGTGAGTTTCTTTTAAAGGTGAAAATCTGAGCTAGTTATTCCTACTACTTGCTCCTCCCCCAGAGAGCCACCACTGTTGAAATAACACCTCTGGAGTAGTACCTCCTTGACAGTCATCTACCTGCATTTTAAACTGACTGATACGTCTATTTATAACAGAGGTTAGGCATGGTAGCATTGATATGGTAACACTGCTCTGAGGAGAAAACCTGACTGTCCTATTTAAGATCGAATTAGGATGCCAGCATTGTCTCCAACTAATACTTCTTATGTTTGGAGCTGGAGAAGAGAGGGAGCAGAGTGGAAATGCACCAGATATCAAAAATGGTGGTTTTAGCTGGAAATTGGTTCCTGTGTGTCTGAGGGTTGCATGTGCTAAGGGTGTTGATAGCATCCTTCCCTTTTAGGGTGTAGTTAATAAGTTTTTGAAAAGATTTAGTTTGAGAATTGTCAACCTCTGAAACTTCTTTCTGCTTTGAAGTAGAATCTGTGCTGTATTGAACTTCTTTTTCTTTTCAGCAAGTTGGTTTTTTTAATGCTTTCTTCCTCTGTATTTCCGTATACTCTTTCTTTACCTGTCTATTCTTGTCCTGTATTTCTGTAAACTCTTCTCTCCATATTGCTCTCATGCTTATCGCTAAATATGTCAAGCAGCTTAAGTGCTTCCTGGTAGATTTAGGCAATTTGGGTGTGTACCTAATGCAAGAGTTTCACTGAATCCTTTGTCCTTCCTTTAGTGCATCTGTAGGTGCCTGGGGAAACCCATGAGAATAGGGGAAGTATATTCTGCATCTTCTCAGACTTGTGTTGTAGCTCTGCAGCCAGCTGCTGACTCTGTAGTTTTCGTTTCAGTGAGTAGCTCCACTAGTGTGCTGCTCAAGCTCTACCCAGCTTGTCACAGAAGGATGTCTCTATTTTGCAGTTCAGCTGCTGCTTGCGAGTTTCTTAGCAGTAATGTTGAGAACTCAGTGTGACTGTTAGTTTTAACTCACACAGTTTGCAAAAAGCTCTGAGAGCTAGCACAGACAGTGGTGTTTTTTGGTTAACTTGGAAGGGGAGGTGTTATATGCACTTATGCTTTGGTGTTTTTGTAGTCAGACACAAAACTTAGCAATGAAAGGTAAGAGTTGATCAAGTTGATAATACTCGAAAAAAACCCACCAGAAGTTCACTACACATGAGTGAATTTTAACACCACCCCTCCCCGCCCCAAAAGCTTTAAGCATAAAAGGTGAAGAACCTAGTCTGCGTGGAGACTGTACAAAATCTTTGTGGAAAACAAAGGGAAAAAAAGTATGCTAAAAGATGGTTGTATTTAAATCTTCCAATAGTAACAGCTATTTTTTCATCTTTCAGATAGGCATGTATGGCTTAATAAAATTAAGGTTTCAAAATTAAAAAGTGCTGTAGTGGGATTAAACATGTACTGATGGAGACAGGTATTGATATAACAATGCCAGCATTCTACACCATATTCTTTGTCTCATCTTATAGAGGCATTCAGCATTTTATTGCATCAGATTTCTCTTGACCAAAATACTTTTTTTTGAGTAATCTTGGCTGTTGCAAAATGTAGAACTGATGGAGTGAAGCAAAAAAATCTAACTAACTTGCTATGGAGGAAATTCTGCTATAATGTTGGCTCGAATACTTGCTAATTGTACAAAAATATCAAGCCTACACAATGTTGCCACAAGAAAGGAAGTGCACTTTGAACTTCTGAATGGAATGGGGAAAGTAACGTGTTAATAATGGGTTGTGCAGATGTGATGCAGCAGACAGTCTTTTAACACTCACTCTGGGCATTGTTCGATAGGGTTAATTAATAGAATCCAAATGACAGGTTTTTGGCCTAATTTAATGTGTTATTAGGTTTTTACTTTAAATTTAAACTTTTGTGAGTGTCTTTGAAGGTAGGTTGTATGACTTTATGGGGGAGGGGAGAGGGATATCATTACCTTTTTATTTGCTGATAGTGACAGATAAGTAACTGTGCGGCTGCATAAGGCAAAGTTTCCGAGTTGTTGGTGTTTTGAAGTAACCATCATTTAGAAGGAAACCCTTTGCAGTCTAGAAAGATGGCCCAAAGTGAGGAAAAGAGGCTCAGCTTCTAACATGCTATCCATTGTTATGTTTGGTTATAACTACGCATTTAACTATTATTTCTGTCTTTCTTTGGGTAAGGAAGCTTTGTTTCTATTGTTCTTTTGCTGTGGCTGTGTTTTTTACTTGTTACTAAGTCCCAGGTTGGTGCCTGTGAAAATGGGTGTATGCGGTTTATTATTAGGTGGCAGTCTTTCTGAAGTGTTTGGAATTCCTCTGGAAGTGTTTTTGTCTCTGAAAGTGGAGAAACTGATAAAATGAATGCTAGTTTTCTTCATGAATCAGTGGTTTTCTTGGCAACTAGGAAAAAAGAAGGCAGTGTAGGAGCTTGTGATTTCTTTCTGGTCTATAGCTCTGTATGGGTGATTTTGGAGGGGAAGAGACAGAGGCTAGAGAGGAACCTATACTCTCATTTTCTTGAGAAATGACATGGAATAACTTGAAATAGTCTGTTTCAGGTACTCTGGAGATTTTATGTGGGAATACATGCTTTCCCCTGGCTTTTTCTCTATCTGCCAAGGAGTAATGCTCCAGTAGAGAGTTGTATCTGAAAATTCTTTTTTGCATCTGTATATATGGAGATTTCTATTTTAACGTTTTCTTTGCATTTGTGTATTTGAGTATTTGTGAAAAATCTGATTTGGTTCATATATAGTACAGTTAACAAAACAATTAGAAGCTTCTAGCTGGGGAAGCCAAACCCTGTTGTTGGCTGCAGGGAAGGGATGTTTCATCATCCTCTTTGGACTCGAGATACATATAGTCAGTACACCTCTTTTCAGCAAAAAATTTGGGATTTGTTGGCTGAATTATTTTTTATTACTGGAAAAGATTATTTTGGTAATTTAATATCTTTTATTTGCCATGATTTTTTAAGCAGTTGAACAAAATAGACAATTTGAATGCAGAACCATTCATACAAATCCTTTCCTGTCCCCTCAAAACACATAAACAATGCATGAACAGAAATTTAAAAAAAAAAAAAAATCAACAGAATTTAAGGAGTTTTTTGGTCTCTTTTCCAAGTTTGTTTGATGTAGATTACAATGGTCATACTGTGTTACAATCTTTGAAACAGTGCAACTGGTCATTAGCTGCAATGACATGAACAGCTGTAGTATTTTATGACAACAGCTGGGAACAATCTAGTTCTCTTCAATAACTTTCTTTTGTTGTTCCTTTCATGCCATTTTTAAAATGAGAAAGCAAGATTATTGTATTTGTTCTCTATTTTGCACCAGGGATTTCTTCATAGGCAGTGGTGGCAATTAGGTATCAAAATACAGCATTGGTGTTTGTGACTTGGAACGTTTCCCTCTGCAGGACCTGTTTCATAACCCACTGAAATCTGAAGGAGTTGGAGTCTTTTCATTGACTTGCGTAAACTGTGAATCAAGTTGTCATCCTAGGATTTCTTATTTTGGCCTTTGTTTTCAATGCATGATTTCTCTTTGATTTAAACCGCTCTGTTCTGTCTGATCTTACGCAGCTTAGGACAGCACAGCATTAGGTCTTAAGGGTGAACTAAGTGCCTTTCTACTTTGTGATGCTGTCATATACCAAGCGAGAAGGGACTTGTCTGCTTGTGAGTGGCTGGTTTGCCAAGAAATAGTTTGCTGTTCTGCTGCTGTATCTTCAGAAATGTAGTCTAAAATATTTTCTGTATACCTGTTGTTTTTAATCATTGGAAAAACAAGTAGAAGCCTTTTTTATGTAGATGTTTTTTCCCGTGTCCCTCTACAAAGGAGTTTTCTTCAGTAATAAACACATTTGGGTCACCTTGAATAAAACTTATATAAATAAATTTATGTAATTTAACTTACTTTTCTGGTATAATAGAGTAAGTCTTAAATCACCAGTAGTACTGGCAATGTACATACTGGATCTGTGTGAAAGCATTATTTTCTTCTCAGAGAAACCTGCTGTTCTGTGTCACACAAGTGGTGGTGTCTATGATTACTAGAGGGGAGCCTAATGGCATAACAAGGTATGTTGGGCTTACAGATGGGGAGTTTGGGAAGAAAAAATGAAGAGCACAGTAGGCAAGGGTATGTGTTTTCAGTGCAGTGTACTTGAGGAATTGGATCTGGTTTAGAAAGCCAAAGCAGAGCACTGCTCTGGGAGTACTTTGCCTAATGAGTTCTGTTGGGTCAGGTGAGTCTCTTGGAGGTGTCTGTGCAGCAGGGTGGGAAGCTGTGCAGTAGCTACTGGGGAACTTGACTCTCAACAAGCATAGAACTGGCAAAAGCAGTTGATGAAATTTTTAGTTACTCGTATACTCTGTATAACCCTAAGTTAGGTTTGGATTATCAGAGCATGAACTCGGCATATTTTAAGAGAATTTTCCTGAGAGAAAGTGCTTATATTTTCTGTTAACTGTAACAGCTTTTAAGCTGTTCGTGCTTGTGTTATCTGAAACAAGGAGGGGAAAATGACTTTTAAGATGCTATCTTTTGAGCATCTTGAGATGAGGTTGTTTTTGGTAGATGAAGGAAAGCAGTGAACTCAAAAAATAAAATGTATTACAAGAGGGGAAGAACGTGCCTTCATTTCAGTTGAGAGATGAGTTTCGGCTTCTGGGCTGTTGACTACCTTATCAGGTGTGAGGTTTTTTTCCCCTTATAACTTAAGCTTTTGCTTTCCACTTCACTGGAGAAACAGTGTATCCTTAATTTTTGTGAATGGTGTATCCAAGTACCTTTCCCAGTCGCCCTCAACTAAAAAGCACCCACTCTGACAACTTCATGGCAGAACAGAATATAGTTGAAGCTGGGAGGGATCTCTGGAGGTTATTTGGTCCAGTACCAGCTCTCTCAGCCTTTCATGATAGGTGGGATGCCTTGATCCCTTAAATCATCTTAGTGACCTCTTCTGAACTGAGCAGTTGCTCCATATCTCAGTTTGTGTGAAATATAAAAGTATATAATATAAAAGGTAGTTCTTACCTACAAAGGATTTGCACATTAGGGAGTAGTGTACTTTTATCCTTTTAAACAAGGTACTGTTCCTTCCCTGGAGCTCTGAATCTCAGGAGACACTTACCTCATGTGTAAATACTGTTTGTTTACCACAGAGAAGATGAAGGCTATCACTGTTGTTAAAGAAAGCCTTAAATGCATATGAATTTTCTTTACAGTTTTATCATCCCCTCTTATATCCTGTTGTCACAGACAGTGTTTTGTTTTAAGATATTGTTTGTGTAACCCAAACTAATCTTAGAAGTACTGCCCATCAGAAAGTTACTCTGCAGGTATGATTTTAGTTATAATCCAGTTGCTATGGCTTCTGAATGTGTTAGACTCTTTTCCCCCACCCCTTGATTAATGGAGACAGAGGCTTTTATAGGTCATCTTAGCGAACTTGCCAACAGCCTTCCGGGCTGTGTTAGGAGGATTGTTGCCAGCACGTTGATGGAGGTGAACCTTCCCCTCTCCTCAGCACTGGTGGGGCAGTACCTAGACTGCTGGATCCAGTTCTGGTCTCCCCAGTATGGGAAAGTCGTGAGCATGCTGGAACAAGTTCAGTGCAGGTCCACAAAGGTGACCATGGAACTGGAACATGTTTAATGTGAGAAGAAGCTGAGAGAGCTGGGTCCATCCAGCCTGCAGGAGACAAGGGCCTCATCCATATATATAGAAGCTGATCGTAGGAAATGGAGAGGGGAAGCCAGTAGTACCCAGTGACAAGGCAAGAGGTAACAGGCACAATTTTACAGCTCTCACAGTGAATGAATTTTCTGGTTTTAAAACACCAGCACAGGTTGCCCAGGGAGGTTGTGGTGGCTCCATGCTTGGAGTCCTTCAAAAACAGTCTTGGTGGGGCTGTGGGGAGTGGGCTGTAGGTGGCTCTATTTGAGCACAGGTGTTGGAGCAGCTGACCTCCAGAGGTCCCCTTTCAGCCTCAGCCATTCTGTGATCATCTTGGAATGAACTTTCTTAAATCGACAATTAAAATACTTTATCAAGTATGACAGATCTTTTGACCAAAAATGGAATACAGAAATCTCCCTATAAAAATAAAAGGTTATATTTGCTAATAGGGTGTTCTACAGGAAGAATGCTTTGTGTGATCATGAGGCAAATAATTATTTTGAAATTGTAGCAAGATAAGTTGCATTGGGAAGTCATATTTATTTTTTAATTGATGCATCCATATGTAGCTAGTAGCATTGCTGGCAAAACACTAGCAGTGATCACTCCTGACAAGTTGCAGCATGTGTAGCTCTGGAGTTTGGTGTACCCAGAAAGCAGGGACAAGAGTATGACCACTGTACTTTGCTTTGGGCAACTGTAAAAAAAAATGGAAAAGAAGCTTTTATATATAAATCTTTCATAATTATTACCACTGCTTCTGATATGACCATTAGAAAGGTCCATTTTCTAATTACTGGAAGGAAGTGGTTATCTTTTACTAATCCTTCATTCATTTGATTTTTCCATAGTGGCACAACAATTGAAACTGAGGGTGATGGCAATTGTCTTTCAGTTCTGATACTCTCTGGCATATTTTTTTCTTTGGTGTTTTTTCACACTTTCATTGTTCCTTCTGAAGATGCATGCTGCTCTTTAAACCTGACTAGAAAATACCTGAATCTTGCATATGTAAAAGTAAAATCAGACCTGTGGTAAGGGAATCTGTTGATGTGGGTGAAAGGGAATGAAAATAAACATCTGGAAAAGTTTGTGTGACAAAATTATGCCGACTGCTTCAGAAAAGTTGGTAGAGCTACCATACTAGAAGTTTTGAGCAAGTTCTGTATATGGAATCGCCTTCATGGATTATTAATCTGGATAATGGAGAAAATGTTTTTGTTGTGCAAATGCAGCTTCCAGCTTTGCTCAGTTGTCTAGATGCATTTGAGGAAAAAGATGGACAGTCACTGTAATTTAAAGTATGAATTGCCTCGCTATGCTATAGATCATGCTCTAAAATAAAAATCTGGGACAGCACACATCCCTGTGAAAGAAGTTTAAATGCATTTACTGTCTTTGCTGCACACTGAACAACTGGAAGAGGGCTTGCTAGTACAGCCAGTAAGTCTTTGACATAATTATTTGTAGCTAGAAAAGTGTACGTCAAAATACCACTTCTCACACTGGAGACCCTCTAGTTGCAGAAAGGCAAGTAGTGTTGAAGATTTACCTTAAAGAAAAAAAAAAAAAGGAAAGAAAAAGTTAGGTTTAACATAGATATCATGACCTGGGAGGATGTTCCTGGCAGTTAAACACACCAAATGAGCTGAAGGGATGCTTTGAATAGATGGAAATGGAGAGCACATGGGAAAGCCCAACAACTTGCAGGTGCTGCTGATAGCATGTCTTTCACCTACCTGAAGCATGAATGGCTATTCCAGGGATATCTCATCTAATCGTGCTGCTGGACATTTCTTTTGAAGTGGCTCTGATGGTTGTGCCATTATCTCCTGCTCAGACACAGGCTATGCAAAAAGAAGGGGTTTCTTTAGCACAGTGGGCACCTGTCATAGTCACAAGTAAGTCAGCAGAGGAAGTTATTTCTATGGACTATATTAAATGAAAAACTTACTTAGAGTGACCATGGAGAAAGCATTAATGTATAGGTGTTAAAATATGTCTTTATTTATGATGGGAAATGTATGATGCTGGGATCTGTTGTTGAGAACCTACTGTATCGTGATGCTCTGATCCAGTGAGCAAGATTAAAAGCTGACTTCAGTTTGTGCCTTGCTTCATCTGAATGGATGATGTAAGCTGCTTCTCATAAATAATTTTATCAGCAAATCCTAACAAATTACCATGGTTTTGTAAGACTTCAGGCAAAAAAAGAAGCCTTAATATAACAAAACTGGCTGAACTAAACCCTGGTTCTATCATGATTCCCAGAAAATAAAGGGCTGTGGGAGGGCAGAGGATTCTTTCTGTGCCTTGATGCGTGGCCAGGATTTTAACTGCCTCCCTAAAGGTTTAGCAGAAACATTTTTTGACTTCAAAAATGCAGATTTTATCTTTATTCGAAGATAACTTGTGGCAGTAATAATAGTTTTTCTAATGAACAGAGCAGCTGAGTCAACTTGAAGAGTCAGTGAGATCAGATGGCCTGTCTAGCCAGAGAATGTAAAAAAATCCTTTTGTGGCTATTTGAACTTTAGAATGAATTACGTTTGTGTGAGTTTTTGCTAATAACAGTACCATGGATTATTGTGATGAGAACAGTTTCTTTCAAAGTGCTCCTTTTCCTTCCTGAGCATCAGTCTTTTAGAAAAAGCCCCACCTCTTTTAAAAAGTCTGAAAGAGCATTTATAAACAGTAGTCTGTAAATATGGGAATATTACTTGGAAACTATTTAACTCCTGGAGTCCTCATTGAAAGCAGTGTGTTGGTGGTTTTTTGTTTGTTTTTGTTGATGCCCCCTGCCCCAGTTTCTCTTGAAAGAAACCACCAGAACAAAACAGGTCCACACAGGCAATATGTTTGTACATGGCAGGACTGTAATATCCTACAAACCTCTTCCCTTAGTTCAACAGGTGCTTCCAACCTTTACTTCTGAAGCAGAAGTAGAAGAAGCCTCGGTATTTGATATGGAATGGTAAATACCAGGCATATTGCTAGTTTACTTCTGATAGAACAATGTCCCCTGCCAGTGTGCCTGTTTATGCTTCACTGGCATTGCAGCAGAAGAGGCAGTATTTGAATCAGAACCATTATACAACGGGAGGGTGAGTGTCAAAAGGTTTCTGCTTGAAACCCCACCAATTTTCTTTTTAGCCTTTTAACTTCCTATTCAGATGGAGAAATAGCTGTGGGTAGTTTCATGGCCAGGCAGGTCTTGCAGAGGCAATAACATTTATTTTGTGCTATGTGCCGGATAGATTTTGAAGCTTTGCGTAACTTTTTGCCTGTTTTTGACCCTAGAAAAGTCTTACGTCCCAGGTTACTAACTCTTTACTGAAAATGAATGAATTTGTTCCTGAGTTAACCCAAATGAATGCTTTGTGATTATTTAAAAAGATAACTAGAACCACCACCCCAAAACAAAACCCCAAAAAAACCCCACAACAAACCACACCTGCTCAAAATCAACAAACACATTAAAAAAAAAGTATATTTGTACATGACTTTTTTTCTTTCTGTTTATATGCAAGTTTGGAGTCTTCATGAAGTAAAAAGGATGTTTTCTTGCTTTGGTGACCTAACAGCAATAAAACCTGTGTTAATATGGCCTGTCTAATGTCACAGTCTTCTCCTACACCACGAAAATCGTGATGACTGGAATTCTTGTTGTCAACTTCTGTAATCAGGGTACTTGAAATATTTTCAATACTGTGATTACAGTAAAGCATCTTACATGCACACACACGCTGTAGCTGCCTTATATATTTTTCCTTTTAAGTTTATGCCCTGGTTTGTCTCTTGTTATTTTTTATTATTATTTTTTTTAACCTGAGGTGTTTGACAAAAATTAATAAAATACAAATTTCTTTCTCTGCCATGTGAGGTTTGGTATGCAGGCACTCTCAAAATATTCTAGTAAAATTAAACAGGGAAGAGGAGCTATCAGGGAAAGTTGGAGACTTTACACAGGCCAAAACCAGGTGCTCCAGTTTTTACTGTAGCTGCCAAATTCTGTATCAAGGAGTTGTCTGTCAAGAGTCTTAAACCTTTTCATGGATCCAGTGGGTGGAATTGAGCAGCAGGGGAATAAATCCTGAAACAGATTTGCTGGAAAGGCCTTTGTGCTTGAAAGGACACTTCAGATGGCCAGGACCAACCTACAAATAACCCCCCATCTGTGTTACTTTCAGTAGGTATGAGATACGGAGGAGTTCCAAGGCAAGTCTCATTGGTCTAGTACATTTTGTTTCTGTTTTGTGCAAGAGCTGTGAACAGTGGGTGCCATGCTTGGCTGAAAAACCCAGTGCATTGTAGATGCAACTCCTTGTTTCAGATCCTGATAGTCAGTCCAATGGGAAATAATAAGGTAGCCCCAAACAATTACAGCTGTAGTGTTTCCTTCCTTTCTGACAAGGAAAGTTCACAGAAAACTTTCTAAACCTTGATTTACAGACTCATTTAATTAAAACTCGTATTTTTAAATAGGACGTATCTTGGACTGAGTCTGGGACACAGAGAGGTTTTGGTAGCACTAGTAGACAGAGTTCTTCTGTAACTGGATTGCCAAGCCTCTGTTACCTGGTCAGGAGGCATGGAAGAATGTGCCCACCCAGTGGCAGTCAAAGAAACCTGGATTTCTCCTTGCTGGGGAACTTACAGAATCTTTTATGCTGGAGCCTGAAGCTCCCATGGCACAAGGGAAGTAGCCACAGCAAGAGGATATGGATTTTGCTGTAGTGCTTGACTGAAGTTGTGGAATAAAGTCGTATTTCCACTAGGATGAAGGGTGTTCCTAGATCTTGTGCTCTGTGCACCTGTGTCAGATGTGTATCTTTGATCTTTTTTTCTGAAGCAATTTATAGTCTGTTTAAAACCTGGGTGGTTTGTACCAAAGTTAAGTACTCTTTTTGCTCGCTCCACTCGCTGTGGAAAGGGTGAGTTCAGGCCTCACGTTACAGATGCTGATTGTTGTTTAATTTGTTTCGGGTTCTTGGCAAGAAGAGGATGATGTAAGAACAAGAAGTGGAGAGAAAACAAGCATTGTTAGAAAATCATGCCCTCATGTGTGGCCATGTAGCTTTTGTCTTCCTTCAGAGCTGAGGGCTTCTCTGTTCCTGCCTGGCTGACTGCCCTGCCCTGCCCTGCCCTGCCCTGCCCTGTTGGGCTGTGCAGTCTGTCTGCCCTAACAGGCTTTAACAGGTTTTTTTCATCTCTGAGAATCTCCCTTTTTGTCGTTTTTTTTGTATTTTTTTTTTTTTTATTAGTACAGTCCTTAAAGGTTGGCTCTTTTATGCTGATGTACATAAACTACCTCAAGGTTTTCTTAAAGAATAGTGGAAGCAAGCCCACTAGCCCTCCCAGGAGGAAAGTGGTGAGGTCAGTGGTATTCCTTTTGCTTCCTTTCTGGTTTTGTTCACTCCCATGCCTTGTAAAACAGCCAGGAAGATTTGTCACAAATGACTTCTAATTTCCTCTTTTGCAGAATATAATCCAATATGGACTTCTATTTTTCTTACAATAAGTCTACCAAAATCCCAGTAGTAGAGTCAGGAATGCCATTTTGGTCTTCTCATTTAGAATCTAGTACCCCAGTCTGTTATATCAATATTACTCTCAAAATAATATTAGCTTCTTGGTGCTACCTGTGTGATGAAAACATTTGATTTGGCATACACACATCTGTATTCTCCTTATATGGTTTTACCTCTTCCTAACTCAGACCACATATATTCTGTGCTCCCTCCCCTCAGGTATATGATCTCCACAACTAGGATTCCAGAAGAAAAGCAAGGTTTAATCTTTACATGAGAGTATGAGTTGTTACTGTGAAGCCTGGATTTCAAATATAGTCAGTTGTCCTTGTGTTTTCAGTAGCAAATCTCCAGGGCAGTCACAGCTTCTCTTTTTTTGTCTCTTTTTTTAAACTGGAATATTTGTTACCTCTTATTTACTTTACTTGAACTGTCATGGGTAGAAAGTAGTGAAATTGCTGGCAGCACAATATTTAAAAGTTTACAGTGAGAAGTTGAAGAGTCTGTTGTGTTCGCAGCACCTTTTGCTTTTGATTCCACTCTCTGATATAACTTCATTGAATTCCAGCGTCTCTCTGGCAATGAGATCTAGGTGAAAGGCCAAAATGTCTCATTCAGACAATGACTCAGATGTGCAGTCACTTAACTTTCCTAAGGCTTTGTTGTTTCTTAAAACAGTGTGTGTACTGCTCTGGTATATCCTCAGACCTTGAGGATGTTTTTGGGCACTCAGCCAAATACAGACTATCCCAACCCTTGAAAACTACTTGGATCCCAGTATAGTTTGCAGTAATTTGTTTTTATGTAGCAATGATTACTTGAAACACTCTCTGAAAAGCCTCTTAGAATTTTAGAAAGAAAAGGTTTGATTTTCCTTAATACATACTTTCCTAAGGCAAAGTGATTATTCTGTAAAATCTCTATCTCTTATAGTGATTTTTGTCGCCCTGTGAAAATCTGTGAAATTCACTAGAAGAGTTGTGTATAGAAAAATACAATGTCCAGAACTTTTCAGAAGGAGAAAGTGTTGTTACAGATTGAAATCATCTTAAATTTACAGCATTAGGGAGGGCTACTAAGAAATAATTGTTCGTTATTTTACCCCGATCAGGTGGCAACAATTTAAAAAGGGGTTTTGCAATTCAAGTGAAAATTTAACATTGCTATTCATAAATGGCTTATGATTTGTGCATTTACTGAAAAGAAGGACCAAGATTTGTCCTGTCTGCCGAACAGCTCATTCTGTGGGTTAGAGATGATGGCTTATGGGGGAAGTGGTGATGTTGTCTGGGGAAGAAGCCCAGACCCATCTTATAGTTCCTTCTGCTTTTGTCCCATGCTGCTTTCCCCCCACCTCGCCCCTTCTTTTTCTTTTTAACTGAACTGTGACAATTTGTGGCATGACCCCAAAGACAGTGAAAACGACGTGTCTCGAAACGTTGATGTTCTTTGAGATCTGGTGCCAGAAGGCTTTTGGAAACCCACCTAATTCTAGCATGTACAGAAAATTAGATCAAATACTATGTGAGAGATTGCTTCCATTTTGGTCACTTACAAAAGAGGGTAAGATTATATTCTTAAAGCACTTTTCTGGCTCAGGTGGGCTGTCAAGAGTATCATCCTTCTTGGGGTATTTGTATGCAGAAATAAAATAGACAGGTTGCGTAGTTCTAAGTTGTGATTCCATATATATATGTAACTCTTAAATCACTATTACTTTTATACATTAACTGACTTTCCATGTAAATTCACAATTAGCTGAAAGTAAGCTGAAGGGGATATTTGTGCATGTTTATAGACGTTTTTCAGTATTTTGTCCTGGAGTGGTATTCCTAAGCCTCCACATACTGGACTGGACATAAGTGAAAATGCACTACTCTCTGCAGTCTTGTCTAATAAATACTTGCTTTAGCTCCATGAAGACTATGTTTTGCTTTTAATTCAGGTAATGTAGCAGCCAGTGAAGGTTGTCAGGTGGTTAGGTATCTACAAGGAGCAGTGGTCTGGCTGCTGAGCGTGCAGAGCTGTCACTAGGGAGGATGGCTCAGCACAGCCCACGCCAACAGCGCATTGTGCAAGAAAGCCTTTTCAGGGAAAGGCAACAGGCTTGCAGTTGAGTTTGGTACTGAGTCAGCCTGATAAAGTAACAAATACCACCATTTCTCTTCCCTGCCTCCCTTTTTTTTGGGGGGGAGGTTTTTTGCTAATGCAGGTTTGCAATATGGCTGAAGAGCCAGTTCATCCATGTAGGGTGGCTGTGGTGCTCCCTGTACCAGCAGTAAGTCCTGTCTAAATGTATCAGATAAGCAAAACAGTTTATAGAGGGCTGAGGAAATTCACTTGAAGATTGGTAAATACTGTTTGCTTTATCTCTGTTAACCTAAACAGTTTTTGTAAATGGCTGGTGGTAAATGATCTTCACTAAGTCCTATGAAAAGAAAGTATTTAATTTTAGATTAGTTCAAGAGGCTGGCCGGAGTTTACTTGACTGATGGTAAGTTCTCAAATAAATCACAAAATCATGTATGGGTGGTCCTGAGGGAGGCTAATTAAATATAGTAGGAATCTTAAATTCAACGACCAGGTTTTCTCTTTCTTAGTTCTTGTTCTTAAAAGATTTAGTTATGGAAATTGTTACTAAAAACTGTAGAACTTTCAGCATCAGCTCAGAATGATTAGAAGAACAATTTGTGTACTGCTTTTGCAAACTTCTGCAAGAGGTTGGAGTTTGACGCTTTGTCGTTTTGTAGCAGCAGAGATGGATCAAAAGGCTTTTTTGTGCTGACACCTCATTTGCTGTTCCATGGCCAGCTAAAAGGATAATTAAGAGGCATGGTATCTTGTCTGTGAGAGAGGTACAACCCTTGACATTTTCTTGCAAAGCCTAGATGATGACCTGTTTTCTCGGGGTCTTGCCTAAAGCCAAGTGCAAAATGCTGGTTCAGTAACTCAATGATGTATTTTTGGTAGTGTTGCAAGGTCTTACTCAGCTCATGGTGTGTTGCTGATGAATCTGAAAGTTGCAGTTCTTTTTAAACTTCGTCATTCTCTTGTTTTACCATTGTGGTATACAGTACTAGGAACATCTCTGACATCTATTTTCCCTTGCTTTCCTTGACCTGTGAAATGCTTTTGATTTAATAATTTATTAAAAAGTATGTTTTAAATGAATTCTGTTGCCACCTGTCCTTCCGGAGTGGGTAAAGGGTGACTGCTCAGGGTTTCTGAATTACTGAATACCAGTAACCTCTGCTTGCTAAGGGTCTTGGTTGCTCTTCCCCTCCATGTGAGAGGAGGATTTGCTGCTAGCAGCATGGTTCCTTCTGCAGTCTCCCATCATCCAGACAGAGCCGCTTCAGCATTTCTGGTACTGTTGCCATGATCTCTGTCACATAATACAGGTGAGGAGACACAGCTGAGGCTGGGAAGGGCCTGTAATCCTCTGCATGGTGTAGATTTTTTAAAGCCTCTGTGCCATTTTAAAATGTTTTTTATTTCTGTAGAAGGAGGAAAGAAGAGAGAAGGTGAGGATCTCTGATCCTCTTTTTTTCCTTCACAACGTGAAGCTCATTAGCCCATGGCTAAAACTTTGTGGTTTCATTTGTAATGCAAGGCAAAACTAACTAGCTAACATCACTGTTAAATGTCTATTCAAAAATGAAGAATTGTAAGACCATTTTGTAGAACATCTGATAGCATGTCTGAAGGTCATGAAGTATAGCTATGGATGTACTTGTCTCTTTTTATTGACTTTTGTGTACTTGAAAAACTGCAGTAACTTCTTTAAAAAGTCTTCATTGAGTTGTACATTTCAGCTTTGTAAATGGCCAAACACAGTATATGAACTATGATCTTTTCTGAAGATGAAGTGTAAGAAAGAGGTCACATGCATTTTTTTAAAATCAATAAGGGAGGGAGTAGACTTGCTATAATCTAAACCGGCCTTTCAGTCGAATATTCTGTACATTTTGTATTCATACAGCAATCTTTCCCCTATGCTGGTGACTCCTGAACTGATGCAGAGCTGCTCTTGCACTGGAACATTTTTCCCTGGGTAGGAACATTTCCTTGCAAATCTCCTTACCAGTGGTGTTTGAGCAGAACTTTAGGTGTGTGCAGAGCATAGGCTCTTGCGACTTTAAAAAATAATCCTTGCTGTTTATGAGTGCAACAGTGAGAATGAGCCCTCTGTAAATAGATCCAAATCCATATTTGTGGGTGAGAGCATGTGAGATTTTATGGCGTTTTTTTTAATCTGATATCTTGAGACAAGCAGGTGCAGTGCCTCTAATATCGCTCAGAGGGCTGCAAAATTCAATTAACCAGATATGTTTCTTTGATGGATATTTAGAAACTAATAGCAACCCTGCCACTGTCCATGGTCAGCTGAATTTCACTCACCTGGAAATCCCAATGCTGTTCTCTGTTCATAGTGGAGAAAGCTGAGCCACTGGCCAGACCATTGCCTGTTGACCTGCAGTGATTTCCATCTTCTCTAGGGAAGGCTTTCCTGCTCATTGAGGGGTGAATTATTTGGTACCTGTGTTAGTAGTACTCTTCTGTAATCCTGAACATCCTGACTTAGGGGTTAGAGAGTGGAAAATCCATCTCTCTTCTTTGGGACCCAAATAATGCAGGCTGAACAGAAGTTAAATTAGGCCTAATGATTTGTGCCTGATTAGAACTTTTTTTGTGTGTGTGTTTTTGGTTTGTTGTTTTTTTTGTTTGTTTTTTTTTTTAAATAGAGAGTCTACATGTAATTCACAAGTCGAAAATAGAGCAAGGGGAAATAATAGAACTCATAAGCAGAAGAATAGTAAATGAAAATATTTAGCTAGTCACAAAACACTTGACTGACACTGTTTTCTATTGGAATTGAAATGCTTGGAAAACATATCGTAGTCTCTGTTCTTAGTCACAGACTCCTTCTTTTGATGTTCCGAAAAAATAATGGCAGTACTTGCATGTCTACAGGTGCAGTGTGAATGCATTTTGTGCAATATTCTAAAGTCTGCCAGGTTTCCTGTGGGTAGCATATTAGGTGAGGTAAAGCTTAGAAAACATGAATCTGTTGCATAAAATACCTTGCTCCTTTATTTATTTCTGTACCAAATTGTTTAAAGATCTGTTGGGGTGTGCTAATGGCAAAACAGAAACAAATATATTTATGCCAGGTTAGTGTAGCGTCAGCTATATGTACAACACCCTGTGGTTTTCCAAACTAGCATGAGAAGTGCAAAACTCTTGAAAGGCTGCAGGAATCATGGAAGGTATGGGATAGTGACTGCCTTCCTCCATGTCCCCATGCTCTCTGCCAGTTCAGCAGTGGATGGGAAACTCCTCCAGGGACATGTGATGGCTGTTAAACACTGCCCAGCTACTCCCAGGCATCTCCCACCCTTCTCGATATTCGTGCTCATGAGGTCATGGGGCGGAGACTTTTCCCACACCTGGATGTGCATGGTGGCTCAGTAGAGTTCCTCACTCATTTTTCTTTTAAATGTGTAGATATTTGCCTGACTCACAAATTGGAAAGTAGATTGTGTCTCTTGTTACATGGCCTTGTGTCTTCTTGAGCTGTGACTATGCGGCTTTAATTATGGTATGGAAGTACAAGTCAGGGAGGGAGAGTTGTTGCTCACATGCAGTGCTATTGCATAGCATGCTGGTCTCCAGAGGTGCAGTAGGGTAGGCGTGTTTTGCCTTGACTATTTAGGCCAGAAGGTGTCGAGCTGAAGGCTCTACACTCCACTGGGGAGCGCAGGACAGTGACAGAGGGTATGACTCTCCTGGCAATGCCGCAGAAGCTCTGACTCTTTTGGGGATATTTTCAGTGACCTGTTGAACGTTTTGTCTGTTGGCCTTTCAGATTAATGCAGATGCTCACCAGCTCTCAAAGCCATTTTGACTATTACTTGTTTCACATTTGTGAAAGCCTTCTGATAGATAAATTTTTACTATGTGTTTTTCATAACTAGGCTGCAAAGGCCAGACTCTGGTAGTGACAGCCTGAGGGAGCTGTGGCATGAGGTGTGTAATGAATGAAAAATTTGGCTTGATCCAAAAGAAGCTCTCCTGGCTGTTGCTGTTCAGTTTGCATAAATATCAGATCTCACCTTTACTATGGTCAATAAAACCTGAATAATTATTGCAATTCTGACTAGTAGTTGATAAGAAGAAGCAGTGCTCTTGAAGTTTTTGTTTGCTGACATGGCTGCTTGTTAACAATTAAAATGAAGTTTCTAAAAATTGAGAGTAGGAAATTTATTTCAAGTGGGATCATACTTTTGTTACTTTTTTTTTTTTTTTTGCAAGTGGACTTACAAACTGTATTAAACAGAAGCATAGTGATAAGAAATAGAAACCACTGAAAAGGAAGACAGTATTCATGTGTTTCCTGTTTTATCATTATTTTGTGTTTAACTTAATTTGTCAGTGGCAAGATTCACATGACCTAAAACATCCTTTTGAAATGAATTTGCCAACTTGTATGACTGTACTTATTAGTTCTGCATTTTGAAGAAATCCTGAGTGTGTTCACGAAAAAGTTTACTTTCATTATTACACAAAATATTGTGAATTATCAAATACTGCTTTATTTAACTTCAATTACAGGAAATGAAGTATGGATGACCTTACTTTAGTTTGTTAGTAGAAAGCGATCCTTGTACTTTTTGGTAATTTGTAGAAAAAAACATGTATGAACTAAGTGTGGGAAATGTGCATTTCTCTTTTTGTAGAATAAACAAGGTTTTAATTGCTACCCTAAGGAAAAGGATTTAGTTTATACATGTATGCCTCCTTTTAGAATGTAACAGATAAATTACTGTTTTCCCTTGGTCAGTCTTGCATGAAACAGGAAAAAAAGCAAAGCTTTCTCTTTTCTTTAAACTAGAAAATGGCTACACTGTAGAAAAGCTGTCAAAAACCCGATGTGACTTGTAAGTTGATGCTTTCTGCTAATAACGTTTTCCTTGGGCAGTCTCCAAAACCATGGAGAAGGTTTAGCAACAAGGTAGAAGGAGGAGGACGTGAATTTGCTGGTACTCCTCCAAAGCAGTGGGATCAAGGCAGCTTCCCAGGCCTACATACATGTCTCAGTTACACCATGATTCCATCTCAGGATGAAAAATTATGACTAGCATGTTCTTCCCTTTTCCAGGCTTTGTTCTGTTGTATTTTCCAACAAGAGGAAGCTTGTGAGTGGTGTTTGGCAGGGAGCCTGGGTGCTGTGCAGCCTTGCCCTGGCAGGAGCTGCTGGACCCTGGGTGGGCTGCAGAAAGCACCTGCAGCTGGGCACCTGCAGCTGGGCTTCCTCAACAGCTCTCCTCATTCAAGAAGACGTGCCCAAGTGTGTCCCATGCAGAAAATGAAGGATGTGAGGGAGTTTACAGGTGAGGTGTTGAGCTAAGAGAAGGGATATTGCTCATCGTCTTCTTGTTTTAAACCCAGAAGCAAATCTAAGAGGTCGTGGAGTTAAGAAATGGTGCCAATAACGGGCATTGGAAAGAAGAACTGAGCATTTGTGTGCAGAACAGAGCAACAGGAAGATAAGCAGAACTCTTGAAAAGACTGGCACTGCTCCTACTGAAATGATCTGTATAATGTTGCAGCAGACTGCTGATGCTACAGAATTTTGATAGACTCAACTGTAGTTTGTTTATATGGATTTTTCTCTAAGGTTCTGTGATTCACATTGAAGAGGTAGGTCTTTAATTAAATAAAATTATTTTCATCTCTGTAGACAGAGCTTGCATAGCTTTCAGGCTGAAGAGTAGTTGCTCTTTTGGGAATTAAACAGTAAGTTGCTTTTTTTGTATCTTTGAAAACACAAAACAGTTCCCCAACGAAGTGAATAGTCTTCTCATCTACATGGATGTGTTTCTGCCTCATTTGGAGTACATGGATCATTTAGTATAGTTTTATTACCTGTATCTTTTATGTGCTTGGGAAGGGTGGGTGTTTTTTGTTTTGTTTCTTCCCCACGTTAGGGAAGCATGTGGTCTCTACGAGAGTTGCCTTACATCTGAAAACTTGACAAGGGATCTGCAGATCATGTAGTTAGTTTGATTCCTTAAACAGTGCCTTCTTTTTCCAGATATCTCTTATGTTCTTGCTTAATTACATTCTTTACATGATAGTGTTATTTAGGACAGTAAATAGGTACAGTATGGCCCAGGCTGAGGTATTGTTTCAGGGAGTCCTTGTATCTCCTCTTCAGGGCTCCTCTCTTGCGGCAGCCAGTGGCAAGTTCACCATAGAGCACGATCTTAGGGAGGCGATGATCCTCCATCCTGGAGACGTGCCCTGCCCAGCGCAGCTGCGTTCTCAGCAGCATGGCCTCAATACTGGTGACTGCTGCCTGTTCAAGGACAGACATATTGACTACCATCAGTGGTCCACTCTGGCCTCCAATCAGGATGCATGGAGACACACCATCCATAACACTGCTGCTTCCTTTGAGAACACACACAGAATCAGTCTCGGGGAGAAAAGACAACACAGAAAGAACCGTGCCTTGCCAGTACCGCCTATGGAGACTTTCTGCTGTGCCTTTTGCAACCGGACTTGCCTATCTTGCATCGGCCTCTTTAGCCATCAGCGCGCTTGCAGCAAGCATGGGTAGAACCCTTCCCAAATCTTCATTCATGAAGCCTTGCCATGATGAATGGAAATAGGTACGTATTTATAAAAATAGGCCCTGTTCAAACTCTGACCACATAGCTGAATGTTAGCATTTAAAAATCTATCAACAGACACGGAGAGGAAAGAAGCATTCACAGAGTTGAGATGACATTAGCTTGGTTAGAACAGATGCTGAAGAAATGATTTCTTTTGAATGCCTGGATGATGACAGGCAGTGCTTCAGTCTACTGAGAAATTAGGCTGAAATGTTGAGCTAGGCTCAGTTGTTTGCTATCAGACTATTAAGTTAATTCCTGGAGGAGACTGGCTTAAGTTGTTTACTAGTCAATACTCTCTGTACTCATCATCCATTTATTGCTGTCGAAGAGGATAATTTGGGCATTTTTGGAAGATGAAGCGGGAAGGGAATATAAACAGGCAGACATTTAGAATTTCATATGATGAATTGGAATAATGGTTTGAAATCGATGAGGTGAAATTTAATAAAGACAACTGTAAAGTGTTATGCTTAGGAGAAATCAAATGCACAGATAAATGGGCTAGGCAGCATGCTGGCCAGGAAGGACCCAGGAATCGCAGTGGCTTTGCAAACTGAACTTGTTAGGGGTGTTGTGCACAGCACTACGGTTTCACTAGGGCTGTATAGGTGATGAAGCGTGTCAGATAAATAGCGGAGGAGATAATTATTCTTCTGTGCTTAGCACTGTGGTTTTTAGCCTCTGGTTTAGACTTCTTATTAAAGAAAGATTTGGCAGATAAAGGGGCAGGGTCTAAATGGCACCAACAAGGCTTGTACATGAGGTTTGAAAAACTTAGCCTTGAGGGGAAGTCTGAAGGCTTTGAGGTTTTTTTTAGCCTAGGAAAAGATTGGAGAATGCCTAAATCTTCAGTGATACAAAAAGATGGTGTAAGTACAATAGAGATCCACTTTTCTTCTTTGCTACTGAAGCTAAAATAAATTATTTTAATTTGCCTGCGTGCAGTTTTAGATTACACAAGATGGAAATTTCTCAGTACTGAACATATTTCATGGGCTGAAAGAAATTCTCCTGTGGCTTACAATAGTTGATGAAACATTGACACCATTGTGAAGATACACAAATAAAAGCTGGCCTAGGTAGAGAACTCCCCCAGTCCCCTAGCTGTGGTGTCCAGCATGAGAAAGGAGGTCATAGACGGACTCTGAAAGCAACAAAACAGCAAGTTAACCCTGTTAAGAGCCTGTCAGCTCAGCCTTAGAGCTACACTGGTGCAGCCAGGGGTATCTGCTTGTGTTCGTGGAGCTGCCTAGCATATGTCTGTAGAGAAATTATGCTGTTGGTGGTAGAGGTGGCTTAAAGATGTCATAGGGTGCAAGGACTGGTATTAGTCTAGTCAGGGCTTCTCAGATTTTCTAGTCCATATCTAATTTTTACTATTGAAAATGCTTGTCTTATTACAGTTTGTGGTTCTTGGAGTGGGGAAGGGTCTTCATGCCTTGCTTGTTTTCTGCAGTGTTTCAACAGTGAGTTACACCTCTCAAGTTGGGAAGAACAGGCTTAGATGATTGCTCAGGGCTGTCATGAGCAGGCTCAGAAGCAGGTAAAATAATACAGTAGGCTGTAGTGTACACACCTGAGTCAATGCAGGGTTAGCTTCTCAGCTGGTTAAATTTGCCTACAGGAAGCTCTGTGCTACAAGAGCTACATCAGTTCTTGTACCTGAGCTATTGCGTTGGGAAGGTGGCCTGTGAGTCTCTGAGCAGCAACCAACCTACCTGAGTCTTGGGCACGTTCCCCAGGCCCGTAGCTGTGGTTCAGGGAAAAGCCATCTTTTACCTGCCCTGTGTGTGGCAGGACTGCTCGTTTTGAGCCACCTGACTATGTTAACTACGGTGTTTGGAGAATTAGGGGCTAGCTAGCATCAAAGTGTTCTTTTCTTTTCCTGTCTGGATCTATCCAACTGCACAGAGCACTGGACTTGGATAATTGTTCACTGGCCTTTTGCTGTGACTCGAAGTAGGAACTGCTTGCAGTGATGAATGAGATCCTACAGATCCTAATGACTATTTTACTTTTTAAATATAATTGGTATCTTAAAATGAATGTCTTAACACTTGCACACTGAAGGAAGGGTGAGACAATTTTGGGGAAAGGTAAATGACCAGTTTTTATAGAAGTTATGGTACTCTAGTTTGAGGCTTTGCTGGAGATTGGCATCTGAGCTCAGTGAAGTCGCTTTTCACTTAGATGCTGTTGCAAATGAGAAGAATGCTTATTTTGTTAAGAAGGGAAGATTAATCTGAGTCTTCCGTGAAGTTATTTTACTTGTGAGGGGGAAGAAAGTGCATAAAAGTGAAATGATATTTATACTCATTCAGATAACAAATTGGCTTTTTATCAGTGTGATTTGCAGAGGCTAAAGTTTTGAAACTCTGATTTTTGTGTAAGTTTGTCACTTCGTAAGTGATTTTCCAAGTGCTACAAACATGAAATTCATACCTTTCTCTATTATTCTGTTTTGGTCAAGTGAAAGGTACAAAACCAAAACACCAGCTTTCAACCTTGAGGTCGTTGGCTGTATCATTCTCAGGGAAGTAGAGTTAAAATGTCAGGTACAGCAGGGACACATGTTCTGTACAGGAGATGACTGTTATGGTTTAGCACAGTGTAATTCCCAGGCTGCTGCTCTTAATTCCTTACTCATGTTCCTCTTGTGGAGAAGGGAACATTTCATTTGGAAAGCCTTGTTGCTTTGGCAACTGCAACTGGTGGTATTCCGACTTCATGACTTCTGGCATGAAGTGAAGACTAGTCTTAATCCCTACATTTTCTCTTTATTGGAGTCTATATTTCAGTTCCAGATCTGATAAAACACTTCATATAGTTGCCTCTTCAGATGGTTCCAGGATTACATTGGAAGTCCATCTTATTGCTAGGAGTAAAATTAATAGTGTAAAGATTTTCCCAGGTAGTCCCTAGATCTGTTCTGTGGAAGTTATTGAAATGCAGATTAAATGATAAAACAGGCAGTCTTCTAATGAGCTCTTTCAGTGCACTTTGTCAGCATCGAGGCTGGTTTCACTTGAACTGGCTCCTTCATTTAGGAGCTTGCATTAGCCTAGTCTGTTTTAATTTAATTTCCTTCCTTGACAGAATACCCACAGAAGTTTCTCATGCAGTTTTTTTCTCCAGTGAAAATAGCTTTGTTAATTGGCTAACATCACCATGAGGGTTCCCTTTGCTTCTGGTCACTCCTTTTTAATTCACTGTGTGAAAGTACTAGCTTTGCTGTTTGCCACAGTATGGTAATGTTTTTTCAGAAAAACTCAAATATTTAGACAGCTGTTTCCTTTATTCAGTAGAGCACTGAAGAGGATATTTTACTACCCTAACACTGTGCTTTTAAGCCAGCTCATAAATTCTTTTGGGTTGTTGTTTTGCCTTTTCTGTGCTAAGACGATTGGTTTATGATGGTCCATTCTCTTGTTTCTCTGCGACGATTTCCGCTCTCACCATACGAGGCATGACAGGTATTTTATCAAGGGATTTGGCATGTGTAATATCAAATGGTGTCAGATATGGACTTGACTTCCTAGAAAACCTGAATTAAAAATTTTCAGTGTTGTAAATTCAGGCTTCATAAATATTTTACATGTATCTGACATAGGCTTGTTGCACTAGAATGAGACTAGTGCTCTCTTACCAGTCTAGGCAGGGCTCACTGTGGGTTTCCGCACACCAGCACTTACGAAAATCCCCCCTAAACCACTCTGAACACTTTTCACCTTAGTCAAATGGTATTTGCTTTTCTGTACCAGCAGTTCCTGCTACTTTTTCAGGGTGTAAATACACTACTTAAATGTCACATGCTTTAATATACTGACTTAAACTTAATCCTGAAGACATCATTTGTATTTTCAGGTGCATCTTTTTATGTTGTAGAGTCAGACAAATCTGAGGCACTGCCTGGTAGAAGTTTGTTGAAATTCTTTGTGAGTGGCATTTACTGTCAGTTCCTCTTTGAACATCATGTACTTAATGACAATTTGTAGTCACCAAAGCAGTTGCATAAGAGGGCTTTTAAACCTGTAATTGTATGTAATTCTCTGCAGCATGTATTCTAGGCTTTCTGAATTACTAAAACTTGTCATATTTTGAGAGAAATTGCCCCATATTTGCAATTCTATAGAACTTTCAAAATATTCTTTAAGGCAGGCAGAGCTAACATTTGAAATGTATTCCATGCTGAGAAAACAGTACAGTGCTCCCCTAAAGGAGGCTTTTGCAATTTGCAGCTTTGTGTTTTGAGGTTGTGAAGCATGGAGTGATGTTTCTCAGCATTCAGTATCTGTTTGTCAGGGTTTGTTCTGAGTAGCAGATTCATATGAAAGAAGTACATTTTCATGAATATAAACTTGTGTGTGTTCATATCCTTTCGACTTCTTGGATAATTTTAGAAACAGTGGCAAATTTGGAAAATGGATTTTGCAGAGTTATCACATGGCAAAGATGTTGTCCCAGGGGTTCTCTCCTTTTTGTAAGAATTTTAACTGTAGATGTTCAAAGATTAAAACCAGTGCATTTAAATTTTTTAAGTCTTCCTCGTTTCTTGTTTTCCTCACAATTCTGTAACTATCCTTGTTTTCCCCAGATAACTATTTATAGCCAGTATCTCTGTTACTGGGAGGACTGAGCTGGCAGGGCTTGAGGGGGATTCCAGGAGGTGACATCATCTTGTCTGCACAGCAGTCTCCTGCTGGCATGACAGGAAGGGAAATACCCTTTACTACAGATGAGATAAGAGAGCTTGCAAAATGCCTTTTATAGGGAATACATGCAAAGATGAAGTATCTTACCTGCTTCTTACTGCCTGAAGAAGTAATGTCTCAGAACTCCTGTTGCAGGCTTGGTCTTGAATTTTTAAACTGTCCATGCACTTTCTCCTGTTCTGAAGATTCTTTTGTGTTTCTTTTCAAGTGGAACTTAAAAGATTTTTGAAGCAAACAAAGGAGAGAAGAAATTTTAATTTCATTGTCTTCTAAGTGGATGGCACTTGAGAAGCTTCATTCTGACAATGTGTGCCTTCAGTGGCGGGAATGGGTAAGGGGCATATATGGTTTATTGTCTTTTGGCCCTCTTGGTTGCTCAGCATCTCTCCTTTTACATATCCAATGATTAGAATAGTGTCAGCGGAAGTGAGTGTACATGAAGCCCATATCTAGCTATTTGCAACCTGTGTTTTTTTATATAAGGAAGAAAAAGGCTTTCTATGGGGAAAAAAAGGGCAATCAATATTTTCTCCTATTCATGGTATGTAATAAAATATTTTTTTGACAAGAGGATCTCATTATCAGAGAAAGTACAAGTACTTGAGGAGGAAGGATAAACCTTCTTGTCCCATTTTGCAGGTAAGTATTAGGGAGTGGTCATGGGTGTCTGTGTGGGGGGTTTTTTTGTGTGGTTTTGTTTGTTTGTTTTTGTTTTTATTTTTGCATGGTGCCTTTTTTTTATAATTCTGACTCTCTAAATGGCATGGGATAGAGATTTCTGCATTTGGTGTTTGCCTTTGTTGCAGCCTGAGTCCAGATAGCAGAGCTGAGCAGTGAGACAGTGATCACGTAGCAAAAGCAGCAATTGGGCACCCCAGAACGATTTTGGATTTGCTGTGTTGCAGGACTGGAGCAGCAGCTGGTGAGTTGTTGAAACTTGACCAGCTGTATCCTTGCTTCACTTGCCCCAGTGGCAGAACATTTGAATTCCAAACCGCCTTCCCCTTTGTTGTCCCCCAGTGGTCAAGTTTAGGGTTGTGCTTGCCCTAGAGATTTTGGTCATGGTGAAACAGGTTAAGGGATAAAGCTGTAGCTAAAACACAGAAGCAGCAAGTTCTCTTTAAAATAATATACCTACAGTGACCTATGCATTTCAGAAATGTTTGTGAGAAGAAGGGAGTTTGGAGAGGTGCTTTTTAAAAACAAACTGTTCATTGTTATGGTTGATATTATGACATTTATTGTTGCTGGCAGGACCAGAAGAGTATAGATAGTATCACATGGAGATACTTAGGCAGTTACTTGAAATAGCAAGTATGACTTCCCTGTGCAGTTTGGTTCCATTTTGAGGTATGAAGTAAACTAGGGGGGAAAAAAGGTTGTATTCAGGATGTGTTTGCAAACTTGAAAATACTGGGTATGCTAGTTATTGTTTGCTTTGAAATGCTTTGTCTGCTTTGATCCTTGTGCAAAGCAGATGGCCAAAGTTGTGGAGGAGGAAAAGATGGTCAGTGCTGCAGCTGGAGGGCTCCTTCAGCTCCTGTCGTTCTCTTACAAAAGCAAGGCGGAAAGAAATCTGATTTCTTGGCTGAAAAATACACAGGAGTTTTGTAAAAGCAAAAAGATGTTATTCTCAGTTGTCGAAAACTGATCCTGAGATGCCACTGGTAACGTGCTATCGTGTGAGAAGCCTGAGCCTTGTCGCAGGTGACAGCTGACCTACTTAGTGAAGTGCGGAAAAGGGTGGCCAGCCCTGGTGTCCGCCAGGGACCGGCACCGGCAGCCGCCCTGCCGG
Organism: Grallaria varia; assembly: GCA_013396735.1. NCBI lineage: Eukaryota > Metazoa > Chordata > Aves > Passeriformes > Formicariidae > Grallaria > Grallaria varia. The sequence goes on along the minus strand of VWZG01010421.1, from coordinate 307,718 downwards.
GACCCTGCGCTGGATGTCTGCCCTACAACAAATACTCTGTCTCCTCCTGGTAATTAGTGGTGGTGTTTAAACCAGCACGTTGGCAACAGTTTGGTGCCTGTACCCAAGGGAGCAGAGATAAAAGGGTCACAGTTTGCAAAATGCCTGTGTGGTCTAAGCTTGTGCAAGAGGAAGGTGTCTGCTGGCTGCGAGAATCTACAGTGTAGATTATACCACTTAACACAGTGATTTGCATATCCTTTAAAACCTGTATTTTTTAAATGTCAGAATGAAAAAACTCACTTTGCTTCATCCCTTTTTAAACTCTTCAAAAAAAGATTTACTTGTTTAAGGTGAATTCTTAGTTCAGGCTCTTTTACTCCCTGTCACGATTAACTCTTCTTTCTTAACTTGCTAATTGCTTCAAGGAATGTATTAATTCCCATCAAATGTTAGCAGAAACCTGCCACTCTGGGATTCTAGTTTGCTTGTTTTCGGAATTGCGGGAGGGAGAAGGACCAAGTAAGCGCATCAGTAGGAGTTTCATTTATTGCTACTTGAATGCTGGTCTCTTAAGTCAAGTGAAACTGTAAATGTATTGCATGCCTTGCACTCTGGCAGCCATCCTGAGGAGGGAAAACAATTAGTTCCTCTTCATCTCACTGGGCCATGAGTGTGTGCTCGAGGCTGAGTGCTGTCTTTGGCCAGGGCCATTAGTCATACTGTGCAGTCATTTTCTCTGTGAAGAACGGATGTTTTTATGAACCTTAAAATAAAGGAAATAACGTGCATGGCCATGTACAGTGCAGCTTTTTAGAGGTTTTGTTGTAAGGCTTTTGTCCTATATCTTCAAGAAAGGATAAAGAAGGAAAGAGAAGAGAGACAAATGCAACTGCCCAAAGCGCAGGTTTTATAGATGCAAAGGCCAGTGGTCCCTTGCTGAGACCTGTGACGGTGTGGAAACCAGGTAATATTGCCTTCTGACAAAACAGATGTCTCCTTATGCATCTGTCTATTTATTTTAAAAGTGGAAGTTAATGTATGTATCCTAATAGATCTGTAATCATAGCTTTGTAAAAAACTTCTGCTAGTGGCCCTTTTGTTCTTGATGATGATTTTGTGGACTCAGAATTTTGTGGGTTTGAACAACTTGAAAATAATATTACTGTAAGGCAGAAGGCAAATATATTTGTCAATTGGAAAAGCATGAAGAGGGCTAAATATTCTCAATATGCATTAAAGGTAGCTCTTTGCTGTAGTTGCTTTGATTAGTGAAGGCTTTGTGTCATGTAAACCAGCTCATGTTGATGTGCAAGCTGCCAGTCTGGACTCCTCTGAATCCAGTTCTGATACAACATACTGGTTTCTGACTATTCTAATTAGTAAAGTAATGATATGGGTGGGTTGAGTTTGCCTTTTTTTTTTTTTTTAACATGATATTGGAGATTGAATGATGAAAAACAGAATAAAACAGATTGTAAGGGTCAGTTTACCTGAGAATTAAGGTTGCTTTTTCATTGCCTTATCAGTTTTGCTGAGAAAGTTCGTATTTTTCTTTTAATTTTAAACAGACCTCTTCATGTTGTGTCAGGACATCAGGATCTGATTTTGTAGACGAGAAGTACATCACAGGCAGCAGCTCAGATGTGATGTTTGTTTGGTAGTGCTACTTCCTTTATTTTGGTTGACTTTCCTACTTAGCTGCCAGGCTCTTTCAACATGGGAATAAACTGGGAAATGCTCCTGCTGTGGGTTAACATAGCGCTGACAGTCCCCTGTGTTGCCGTGAATCCCGTAGGTGTGTTTGGTCTCCTGAATGCTGAGATGCTCAAATGTCAAGTGTGGTGTAGACAAAGGTGCAGTAAGTTCAGACAGTAAGTCAATGGTTACATGTAGGTTTTGCTTCCCAGCGGTTCTGACTTGTTTCAATCCCAGAAGCAAAATACTGGAATGGAAAGTGATTGATCCTGCAAGGTTTGAGGTGCAGAACGATGTCCTAACTAGTCTCATTCAGTCACCCAGAAGCTGTCAATTTTTCTGTGAAAGCTGAATGCTGTGTGTAGTATCCAGCATATATATTTGTGGGAGCTATGGCAGAATCCTCGGGTGACCGAGGGTGCCACACCCCCATTGTTCACATCTCCAATATCCCTCTTCCAAATGACATTGTGTTGTGAGGTCTCTGTGGCTCTGAATTCAGTGTTCGCCTACTTGTACACAGTGCAGCATTGTAAACCTGTAAGATGTCAAATTGTTTTATCTTAGCATCATTTTTTCACCCTCCTTCCCATTCTATTGCTTTGAAAAGCAAAGCTTGTTTTTTTCTATAGAGCTGTTGATTATGATTACAAAATTGTGAAATTTGGGGGCAAATAGTTAATAGTTTTTAACTAATGCTCCTAAGTTCTATATCACCTGCAGTACTGAAATACAGTAGTTAACCGCTGACTCTGAGATACTTCGAAAGCTGGAATTCTTTTTGTGTGAGTCAAATGTACTTTTAGCCAAATAGCTGTATTTGAAATCCTGTAGTCATTGTCAAGGCACTGGCTTCTGATTTTCTGCATCCCGTAGTGTTATATCATCCTTGCAATCTGTGTTGGAAGTTGAAAAACCTACATAAAATTTCTGATAATTGTTAAGCCACACATTTTGGGCCATCATTAGCACGCACATTTTGGGCCATGGCGGGTAGCCTTACCACCTTTCAGTAAGTATCTTAGTGCAGTTTTGAACATGTTCCTGGAAATGTACTAACCTGTAAAGAATATTATACTAGTAAAGAATTTTAAAAAAGCTTTGTAATTGCAACTTAGTTACCTCTAAGAATTGTCATAGAATCACAGAAAACTTGGGTTGGTAGGGACCCTAAAGACCATCTAGTTCCAACCCTTGTGCTAATGCCTTCCCCTGGACCAGGTTGCTCAGGGCCCCATCCAGCCTGGCCTCGAACACTTCCAGGGATGGGGTATCCACAGCTTCTCTGGGCAGTCTTTTCCAGTGTCTCACTACCTACCATCTGAGGAAAGAATTTCTTCCCAATAACTAATCAAATTCCCTTATCTTTCAGTGTAAAACTGTTCCCCTTCCTCCTATCACTACCTGCCCATTTAAATATTTAATAATTTATTTAATAATGAGTTTTGTTTTGATTTTACTGTCTTGTCAAATTCAGTAAGTGGCAGTTGATGGCGTCTTAAGGAGCAGGGTAATAGAAAATACTTGTTAAATATTTTCTCTGGTTGGGCAAAATTGAGCTTTTGAGTGAGGACAGGGTAAGACACTGAACATCTAACAATTCTAGTGCCCGTAGCCCTTCAAAGATCAGCTTTCGAGATTGTTGGGGCACTGACTTCCTTGCCAGTTGAAACAGATACAGGGAATAATGTTGGAATTTTAGTACAGCTATTTTCTATTTGGGGATTTACAAATACAGCACTGTACACTTACATTATTCAAGGAGAGGAAAAAGCAGAACTGCTTTCTAGAATTTTGCAAGCCACCAGATTTCGTTTCCACCACGAGCAAGCGCTGTGTTTTTCCCGAGTGTGTAGTGGGGAAAGGGATGTCAGATAGCTGCATCCTTGGAAAAACCTGCACAGCTGCACTATCAGTAGCTAAAGCCTGGCAGAGGTGGTGGATAGAGGCTATTCCTTACCTTGACAGGGACACAAACACTGTCTAACAGTGCCACCCAGTGATGTCTGCCTTAACAGCACGGCAGAGCAAGGTGCTCTGTGTGCCCGTGGGAAGGGGATGGCCGGGGGTCCCAGCCTCACGGACATGAAGCACTAAGCCACACACAGTCCTTAAGCTATCTTCTATGAGTTGTGTATTCCAAACTAGGCAAATAATGCTGCATGTTGACAAGATACAACCACTTCCAACTTGAGAGTGGCATCTTATTTAAATACAAACATATTGGATGAAGCATTGTAGTTAGCTCTCGGGAGAGATGATTTTTGGGCTGTACAAAATGCATTTAGTTTAGCATGCCTTGTTCATCCGTGGTGATGTTAAACTGACACTGCAGTTCTGTTGCTGTGAGTTCAGTAAGAGCTCAGTGTAGCTCCTTGGCCTGTTTCTAGTCCATATGTACTAAGAACACAGTAATTTTGAGGCTGGGTTTAGCGGATAAATATGGCTGTATGAATGTAACTGGGCTGTTGAACCAAATCACCCCTGAGTATTTCTTACCGATCTAAAGTATAAAGCAGTGTATTGCAAACACACCTATCTTTCATGTTTAAAAAAATGAGGTGATTTTTGTAGTGTTAGGACAAAAAGTGCCTGTATAATTTCATCTTTACCTGGCATCAGTCCTTCTCTGTCTTCTGCTGCGTTTTCCCAGGCAAGATTCTGGAGAACAGCAAAATTGAGAAAGTTACGATTTAACTTTCAAGTGCAGAGTCTGGGATTGGAATTATGCAGAATTGTAAGTTTCGGTCTCTGAAAGGTATGTGGGGAGGTGAATAGGTGACTGGGTTCTGCACAGACAGACTTAGCATTTTAAGACTGTAACGGCAGCTATCACATTTTTTAGGAAGGTAATGCAAACAAATCAGACTGTTTTCACAAACAATTTGTATTGAAAACTGTAAGGGAAGATTACATGACATAAAAGATTTATGTGTATTTAAAAGAAAAAGACACTTGTAGTGTGATAGGAATCTGGCACGAAAAATAATGAGTTTTGTTATTATTCATCACTTTAATTTCAAACTAGGTAGAGTCAATAAAAGTCACTGCAAGGCTACAGAAGATGAGCCACCTTCTTTTATGGTTTACACTTTTAAATTGTGTCTGGCTCTGAAACATTTTGGGGAAAAGTGGAAGTGTTCTGGGTACTCATAATATAATTAGCTAACCTCTACTACTTTGCATACTTTATGAAATTCATGTTATTGCTTCAAAGTGTAGAATGTTAAAATGCATTTTGATACCATGAGAATGTGCATACATTGTGCTTCGTAGAAATACTTTGAGGAAAGGAGGAACAAAGTAGGTATTTACTTTTACTTTTTTCCTGAATTCAGTGGGGAAGCTGCCACTATTCTTTTTAATATGATGTATGCATGATGGTGTACTAAAAAATATTTTTCCAGCTCACACAAATGATAGTCCTTTGTGCTGGAATGAAAAAGATAGAAGTGATGTCTTGATAATGTTTTTCTATGGAACAGTCTTTTACAGGACCAAATACTTGGAATTTATTTAGTCTCACTGTCTGAATTCTGGTGCTTAGCTTGCTTTTGTCATTTGTTCTAACATATTCCATAACTAGGGTTAACCAAATTTTTCCTCCTTGTTTTTTTTAATGTCAGATTTGCAATAACATGCTGTGCATGTACCAGGACATGAGTACGTGTGGGTGTTTTGATCTGTGTTAGTTCTTCACACAGATAATTGTTAGCACTATTTAAGTATTTGCTTTTCTGTGCTTGTTCCTGTTGGGCTTGAAAAAACTAGACTGGTGCCATCTGTTAGTTTCGAACTTCTGTATAGCTTGACCTTTGTAATCCTTGTGAAATGTAGCAAGAGCTGCCTTTGCTGGCAAGTATTTCACAAGGGAGTCCTCTTTGCCCTACCCATTTTAAAACGAACCTGGATGTTTTCATTATTTTGTGGGATTTCATTATTATTATATGTTTTGCAAAACCTTTTCCCACAGAAGAGACTTGATCAGTGTTTAGGCTCCAAGACTACATCTGCTTACTGTTTGCTGCTGCCTGCAGGCCATCATTTTGGTCTGCTATTTCTTTTACCTCATAGTATGTAAGAGAAACGATAGGGAACTTGTTCAGTTTGTTCTGCAGAAGTATGGTTTGTTTTCCTTTCTTAAATTGGTAAACAATTATCTTTTTAACCCTCAACCCAAAACATGGAAAATATTTTATTAAAACCCTGTATGCAGTCTTCTTAGTGAAGAAGGAATGAGAAAAGGACAGTAAAAGATTATGTGAATTGTTAACACTGAAAGGCTCCATTTTGAGTAACTTTTTTTTTTCCTGCCTTGCTGTCTTATTAAGGGACTCATCTCAGTATTCAGGTTCATCAGAATTTCAGTTCAGAAAGTGAACTCTCAAGTCACTGTGATGCACTTTCAAATCTATGCCACTATTAAAAATTTATTTAAAAGTAATTCATGTGTTTATAGGGATGATACTACAGTATCTTAAGAAAAAAAAAACAACAGGAAAGTCTAGCAAAAGAAATGAGACTTAAGATGCCAGTGTTTTCAAATAGGATGTGTTTGGGAACTTAAAATGCTTGCACATGGGGAAAAAACTGTTGGCGTGAATAGTCTTTAAATACTTAATAACGGTGCTTCCTAAGCCAAAAGTGTTCACTATAGTTCAAACTGTTGATTGCATGTTAGCGATAAAAGAGTAGAATTCCTACAAAACAGAGCAAAAACCCCAGCAAACCCCCAGCCCTAAACTAACTACTCTCTCAGAAACACAGCTGTATGTTTGTCTGTCCAGTTCAAAGCTTTTTATCCTTTCAAGTTAAATAGTAGAACAGGGGACTTGGTTTTTGGTTAGTAAGATTTTTAAGCTCATATCTCTTGAAATTTTCTTTGTTTTCATGATTCAATGTCACAAGTGTATATTGCTGGAAGGAGATAGAAGTACCAAAAGTAGACATAAATAAAAGTTGGAAGTAGTCTAATTTTATAAATACCTGTACAAAAATACTGGCCTTAAGATCATTAACTCTCCCTGCATCTGTGTGGTAAATCGCAGAAATAACCCATGTGATAAAATAGAAGTAGGAATTGTCCTCTTACATCAGATGAGTTTTGTTAAGTGGCAGTGACGAACACATAGCAGGGTTTCATTGCAGAAACAGTTCAAAGAGTATTTCTGGGGTAATACATTATAAATAGGAAAAAAGACAATGGTTAGAAAAATTATTTTGGCTTTTTGAGCCAGAAGAGACCTGCTGGCTCAAAAAGCAAGTGCTTCACTCAACAAAACGGATTCCTTTATAGAAAACACTCTAAGGTAAGTGATGTGGAAAGTCACACAGGACATAAATGTTATTTAAACCACATTGTAAAATGATCTATACTTTGTATTCATACTTTCATACCACATATTAGAATTGAAATATGAAAATGAAACTGCATGTGAACAGTCCTCAGCCTTATATTTAGTACAGTGGTTACTGTACACTAATACTTTCCTAAATGTTTATCTGAAGTAACTTTCTGTTAAGAATATTTTATATGTATTCATAAATACATAAATGAAGTCTGTTGTGTGTGTATGCACACTGTGAAATTATTGAAGTCATGTAGAGGAAATATTATGTAAAATATAAAGATAGTGGCCACTGAATAATGCTGATAGAGTGACAGCTCCATAAGAGTTGGCTGTGCTGCAGCCCAAACCATATCTGCAAATGTTGATTTTTCAAAGAAATTCCTGCCTTTTAAGTCTGGAGCCTATGCACTCTCTCTGCTGCAGCAGTGCTGCCTTTAAACTTATTTTTAAAAAAATTTAAATGGTTTGGGTTGGAAGGGGGACCTTGAAGATCATCTAGTTCCAGCCTCCCTGCTGTGGGCGGGGACACCTTCAACTGGACCAGTTGCTCAGAGCTCCAGCAAACCTGGCCTTGAACGCTTCCAGGGATGGACATCCACAGCTTCTCTGGGTAACCTGTGCCATTGCCTCACCAGCCCCGTGGCTGCTACGGCTCTTCTCTGTGGTTCTGCATATGTAATTCCTTGGTTGATAATGAACAAGCAGTTGTTAGTCCTCTGGGAAGCTGTTGACGTGAACTCTGTGGCTTGTTTGCTAAAGCAGAGCACTGTATGCATGGCACCACTGATGAAATTAGCGGAGTAGTTAACTGGCAACTGATGGGGAATCTGGAGGCATTATTTTTAAATCACAAAAGGAGGAATTATAGGAGCAGGAGGGACCTCTTGTGGAGCACTGAATCCATTCATCTGTCACCTCCAGGGCTCTTGCAGACCGCTCCAGAAATGGCTCAAGCTCCACTTTAACACTGTTGAGATTTGTTTCTCATTCTACCTGAATTCAAAGACTATGTGAGACCTCTTTAGTGTTCATGTCTGGCAGGCTTCTTACTGATTACCCAATTAACACCCACTTGTTCTCTGGTCAGTGCTGTCTGGTCAGTTTCTCTCCAGCCCATCTTTTCCCTTCTGATGTCTCTGTAGCAGGCAACCTTCTCCCTCCCTCCCCCCCATTTTTATTTTTACCTAGCAGAAGGAGGCAAACTGTCTTAGCTGCTCATGAAACAGACCCAGGGTTGCTGTGATCATCATCACAGCGCTGCTCTGTATCTGTTTGGAGTGGTATGAATTTATTTCTTGACTGCAGGTGACCGGAACTGTGTAAGGTGTTCCCACTGATCACTCACCACAGCCTTCCCAATTACTGTATCTCAAAGTTGCCTCATAAAGGTTGGGCTTGATGATCTTGGAGGTCTATCCAGCCTTAATGATTCCATGATTCTCTGATATGTTGCAGGGATGTACGTATTAAATAATCTAAGTGGTTTACTGCCTTTTTTCTTTGCTCTTAAGTGTATTTTGAAACTGAAAAGCTGAATGGATGGAGCTGACTTAAGCACCTGAGGGTGAGAGTCTGAAACCAAGGCATGTTTTGAAATTAGGAAGTTTGAGAAATAGAAGTATAAAACTTGAAGTAGTGAAATGAAACAAATTAGTAACATCTGTCAGGAAGAAAGCAGGAAAACTCTCCAAACTCTCCTGGTAAATCGGTATCAGTGACAAGAATAAATAAAATAGTTACTGCCTGATATTCTGAAGTTACACTGTGCAAAACAGTTGAAATCCTGACCCGTCAGGAGAATGCTCTCAAGGATGCAATCAGCATTTCCTTTTTTAAGCTCAATTTTTCTGTATTGAATCATTGATACTTGGTTCAGGAAATCTTGTACAGAGACAGTGTGAACCAAATAGGCTCCAATGGAAAAACATCTTAAAAATGGTCTTAGATGTGATGCACCAAGTCTCTAAGTGCAGTAACCAGCTTGAGAGGAATCATCAGCTTGATGTGCTGGAAACAGTGTTGATGACACAGGGATGTTTTCCTTATTCCTGAGCAGAGCTTGCACAGAACTAAGGCCTCTTCTAATCCTCATCCTGCCCCACCAGCAAGGAGACCGGGGGTGCACAAGGACTTGGGAAGATACACAACTGGGATAGCTGACCCCAACTGACCTAGGGGATATCCCAGACAAAATTGTCATGCTTGGCATGTACAGTTGGGGGAAGAAGGGGGAAGGGGGAGACATTTCACAGTGATGATGTTTGTGTTGCCAGGTCACTGTTACGTGTGATGGAGCCCTGCGTTCCTGGGGATGGCTGAACACCTGCCTGCCCATGGGAAGCGGGGAATGAATCTCTTGTTTTGCATTACTTGCTTGAACGGCTTTTGCTTTATCTATTGAACTGTCTTTATCTCAAACAATGGATATTCTCACTTTTACTCTTCTGATTCTCTCCCTGTCCTTTCAGGAGGGGAACTGAGCAAGCCCCAACTGTGTGGGGCTTAGCTGGCAGCTGGGTTAAACCACAACAGTCTTTGCCCAGGAAACACAGCATCCAGTGTGAACTGGGCTGAATTTTCCATTGGTACTTGTGGCATAAAGTGCAATTTAAAAAATACTAAAGTATGCCTGGATTAATTTTGATTTTATGCAGTAGTTTACTTCTTGCAAAGAGATTAAGTTGAGGAGGACTTAATGTTGGCATTTAGAAAGAAATTAAATATTTTGAAATAAAATTTCAATTGGTTCAACATCTCAGTCTAAACAAAAGAGCATTTAACCCAAATCAGGCTCTATAAATTCCTATTTGCCCTGTTTCCTATGTAACAGTCTCTTAGGAGGTAAGCTTCAGTGAAGTACTGGTGAACCAGAGCTTTTTTGTTTCCGTGATGCTCTCACAATCAGTTCTGAAAATTTTTGCTGCTGGGAAAATGAGGAGAAAGCAAGAAGACTGATGTTTGGCATTTAATTAAAAAAATAAAAAAATCTACAGAAGTAATCTGTTTCAGTATAATTACTCTTCAGTAATTCTCTCTCAGCCCATCATCACCTTCTGCCTGATGGAGGGAGGACAGAGGTTGCCATTTTTCAGCTCATAGCCCTCTCCTGCTCCCTCCCACAACATCCTCCAAGACTACTCCCCATCCTTGAATAGCTTCTGTACCCATGCGTCCTGCACCCTTGCAGTTGTGATGTTTTTATCGAGTGCTTTCCAGCTGGCTGAGGAGCACTGAGCAGCAGGGAGGGGCAGCTGGCATCTCGGGGAGCTTGGCTCCACCAGCATTGCTCTAGTTGGCAGCCAGCCACAGTGAGCTGCTGTGCAGCAGCCTGGTCAGCTTTTGGACCTGGCGCAGCTCAGCTGCGGTCTGAGGGAGCAGAAGAAATAGGGCAGCCCTTTCCAACCTGTTGCGAAAGAGCAAACTCAGGATACTGCGCTTTGCAGTTGAGCAGAAACCTTTGTTTCATGCACCTGAGTAGTGGGCATCTTGGGAGGACTTGTCCCACCCATTCCAGTTCGTTCTGGCAATGGCAGAAAAGTTCGGTAAATGGAGGAGGCAACTAATACAAGACTATAGAGGGTCTGGAATCCCCCAGGAGGGAGGACAGTATTTCTTATATGGGCTGGTTCTTGCAAAAGCAGTGTAAGAGACATAGACTGAACAATGAAGTAGACTGCTGTCAGTGCAGTGATGCAAGGGAGCTATCAGGGTCATCTCATTCTTCATTCACCCCCAGTTGAATGTTGCCTGCTTAAATATGGATGTAGTAAAAGGTGAAAGATGTTGTAAGGTGACTAAAATCTTTTTTTCTGGCTGGTGTTTTCTATAACCTTTTCTGCAAGAGTCTTTTGGTTGTAATTTCTGTTTCTTAGTGTAGTAGGTAGGTTATACTATTTCCCGAATAGGGCTTTGCATGGACTGCTGTGATGATGGCATTCTAATAAAACTGAGGTGATTTTAGTATCGTTCTGTCAATTAAAATAGAAGAGGTACAGGTGCATCATGAGTGCAAGTTGTGTTGCCCTTATGATGTTGCAGATTTATGACTGTGTTGGAGTAAGTGGGAACAAACTATCCCAAGTTATTTATTTACAGTCATAACAGGAAAGAAGATGACTCTTTGCTTCAACAGTATTGGTTCTTGTCTTTAATCTTTAATTAAACTCTGAATTTGACTAGATCTGCAAATAGCAGATGGTGAAGTGTTGCCAAATTGCTGCTCATCATCTGCTTCTCACGCACATAATTTGTAAGAATATAAGTATAAAGAAAATGTATAAGAAGTCCTCACTACAGTGTTCCTCAGTAGCAGGAAGTTGTGATTGTTCTTCTTTTGGCATTAACAGTGAGCAAGAAATTAAATAAAACATTTGCACAAAAGAATGCAATTCATAATTGTTTTTTGAGAAACAAGCAAATAGGGCAGCTACTCCAAAACTTTGCATTGTACTAAAGCAAATGAATAATTGATCTTTAACTGTGTGATGTTCAAATGGAGTGGATAGTTGCCTACATATATTTTGCTTGTTTCAGGTGCTAATAAATGACGCCTTTTGTTTCTTTAGTACAAAGCAGTGGTGCTTCTGAACTATGACTGGGTTGTAGTAATAGAACACAAAAAGGGGCAGAAGGGCTCATTAAATGCAAGATTCCTTTTGAGGGGCTGGGGTGACTAATCCTACCTGGTAGAAATACACAAAATTTCTCCTGTCAGCTCTGACGAAAACTGGAATCATAGGCTGTTCTCTTGGCAGCATCTGTAAAAACTCTCCCTGCTTACTGAATATCTGTTACTGCCTTTAAAAGAAAAGAATATCAACACAAATTCAAAAGTAAAATTGAAATACCGAGAAAACTTGCAGCTTGGCCAGTCATGAATCCCCTGATTTAAAGGTATTTCATGAGCAAGGCTATTTCTGCTTCATCTTTTCAAGGCATTAGTCTTTTTGTGGTAAAATCCTCAACTTCAATATTACCCTTGCTGTAATTCAAATGTGGGGTTACATCAGCAGGTCTTTTTAAGGCTGTGATTTGAAAGTTAATGGTGTGGGCTTGACACCATCCTCTTCCTGAGGATTCATTTAGAGTCCCTCAGCTGGGAGGATGAGTATGTGAAAATCTGCAAGGTAGGAGAGAAAGCTGCTCCTGTCTTCAGAATTTATTTTGTTGTAGAATCTTTTTATACCGGAAGAAAATAGCTCAGATTTTTATCGTAGGAGCAGAGCTTTACAGCACTTTAGTAAGCACACAATTGAACAAAATATGTCTGTAGAAGTAACAGACTTTAGGGAAGGACCTCAGCAAAGGAATGGGGATTTTTTATGCAGTATCTGTACTCTTTGACAGTATTTTATTAACATTTTTTATGGCTTCCTAACTTTTCAATTCTGTTCTAATTAGGTTTTCATTTAGAGTGTACCCGTTATCTGATAAACTGGTATTTATCATACTGTCAGAGTTTTATGCTTATTTTTGCTGTCTAGTAGAAGATGTGGAAAACTACATCTTGAGTATATGGGTTGAAAATGAAGGCATGAATTTTGTCTTCTTCACAGATCAGTCTGTCATGTCACTTGAAAAAATCTGTTTTCAAAAAAGCTAGTCACTCTGAGCAGTGTTCTAAAGTGCTTGGGAGGAAAGAAGGGATTCCTGAAAGGGAAAAAAAGTAAAATATGTTTTGCTGAGTGTGGTTCAGGAGGTTGGGTAACTTGAATCAGATTAAACCTGAAAGCTCAGATGGTTTCAGTTCTGCTGGTGGGAGGCTGGTGGAAGTTGGCAGTTTCTCCTGCTGTAGGCATTTATGCATGTGGGTAGTGTGGTTGCCATCTTCTTCAAAAGAAATTTACAGACAGAGCCATAGATAGCAGAAAAAAGCTTCTCTTTTCTCATGACTGTCTTGTAGGCAGTGAAACCGAATAGGTGGACAGCCCAGCTTTTACATTTAGGGTTTTACATGTATTCCTGTCACATTGCACGTAACCAGAGGATGGACTGTGTCTGGTGGGCTTTATGTTCTGGTTTGGTTTGCGCTGCTGACTCAAATCTCTCAACTGACTCTGCTGTAGAAACTGTGTGGTGGTAGCTCCTTTGCTGAGGGGAGGGGCCATTTTATGGGGGATGTATGGAGACCTGGGCCTGGGTTAATCTTACCTTTTGTCTCTATCTCAGCTAATTGCCTTCATCTCCTTTTCTAGGCAGTGAGGAACAACATGCAGATGTGGAGTAAATTCAAGCTATTTAAGATTCATAGTGTAGAAAGTTCCGTTGTGTTCTCAAAATTCTGGTAAAGGAAGTCTTAAAATACCTAGTCATGCATGTTGGTGGTTTTATGTTAAGGGTGAGATTTGCCTGGATGGTCTTGCAATTGAAGTTTCACTTTAGGACAGTTTCTCAGCATTTCGTTAGTCGAGGGAAATTTAAAGGGACTTGAAAAGATCTTTAATGTAGTTCTGTCAGTCATGGTCACCCAGATGGTTTTGTAATCTAGGTTCTGGTTTTCCTGGGTTCTCACAGAAAATGTGGAGTAGGCAAGGAAAGAGCGTATGGCAAAGTGGTGAAATTTGCTTGCAGTCATGGAACAGCTTTATCTCAGAGCCAGAAGTGTTTAGAGCACATGAGAGCCAGTCCTCTGACTGGACAAACTTTTAGGTTCGTCTAACAAAGGATAAAGAAATAGGTTGGTCTAGCTTTGATATTCAGTGTATTAGGTCATCTCTGGAAGTATATAGACCTCAGTATAGTTTCATAACTGGGTCAGGTGGAGCTAGAGGAGTTCTCTTGTGATCCTAGTTTTGGTCTACTGAATGTAAAGAGGTCTTCAGTAAAATAAGGGAGGTCCAGTGTTTGAGAAAAAAAACACTACTGCATCCCCTGATTCCTCTTTTCTAAGTAAAAGAACTCAGACCAAACCCTTACTTGCTCCATTTGGCATTTTACTTGGAAGTCAAAATGTCTGGTATATTCGTCTGAGGTTCAGCTGCTTTCTCCTGAGTGCTGTGAAAAGAGGCATTATACTTCTTATGCTAATCTATAGATTAGATGTATAATGTCCTATATTTTGTCTCCCAACAGAAGAAAGCAGACAGTTTTTGCAACTATTAGACATAAATCCAAATTGAAAACCTGCATTTGCAAGACAATCATGGGGACAGCAATAAACTAAATGGATTTACAGTGACGAAAGCATGTTGAAACCAGCGTACAGCTTTTTAAACCCCGACATTTAATTTCTGCTCTGTAAATCCCTGTCCCTTAATAGGGGATAATGAGGTTTAAGAGGTAGTAAGACATCTTGGTTGTAGATTCAGATGCAGTTGGGGGTTTGGCTAAAACCTCATTTTCTCTTAGCCTGCCAGTCCCAAAAAATCTGACAAGGAAAAAGTAAAGTGTCAAAAGTATGTCTGGAATTAACACTGTGTTAGATGAAATATGTTTGTTTGTGTTTTTGCAATTTGTTACATGATCTAAAGCTAATTTTAGATGCTAATATTTGGCAAGAGTTGCTGATAGAAGTGAATTGTCCTAATCCTTTGTATTTGGGAATGTTATAGAAGTACATGGAAGGGAAAGAGAACCCCTGGCAAAATCAAACCCCGGTGTCAAGGTATAGGAGGTAGCAGACAGCTCTGTCTGAACAGCAGAATCGTGTAAAGAACTGACGATTATCTACTTTTTTTCTCTTCATCTCTTGACTTCAAACGCACCTGAGTCTTTGACTCCAGTATAGTCATGGAGAGCGATGGGTAGTAGTAGTTTATTGCTTTTCCTCTTACCTTTTAAGTCTGTAACCCTGCTGGGTTGCACAGAATGGCTTTATCTTGGCAACTGCTTTGTTTGCTGTAAAGCAGATAAAAAGCTGTGTAATCCTGGCGGTTGGCACTTGCAGGAGATTTTTAAAGTAGATGTGAAGTAGCTGCCGGCAGTCCCCCAGGCAGAGCGTTCTCCCCTTCCCTGCCATGTTCGGAGGGGGAGGTGAACACACCATTCCTCAGTCTTGCACTGATTTCTGATGGTCACCAAATGAAGGGCATATACAGGGGTTCATTTTATTGATTGTTAATGAGTGATAGTAATGCCAGTGCTCAAAGGAATGAAGTTTCTCACAGCTTCTTGCAGCAGTCTGTTCCATTTGGAGAGATGTTCACAGTATATGGATAGCAATGTTCAATATAATTAGGACGGCCAGTGATGGTAATCATTTAAGAACAAGGGCATTTGAGGGACTGACTGTGTAAAGGCTGCGTATTCAAGTGGCAAAGCTCTTCCGTCTTGTGTGTGCATTTGTGTCTTCCAGTTTTGTGAGTACATTGTTGAAGAGAGAGGTTTTGGAAGACCACGTCTTAGTCTCTTGATAACTCCCTGAAATTAGGGCAGTAGGGAATCCAGCTCAGTAAAATGACCTGGTACGTCTTTTAGTTCTTGTAACTGAGTGCAAGGTTAGGTTAAATCAGAGAATGAGAAATAGTGACTGGCCTTCTTATTCTGAAGGTAGCAGTATCACACCTGAAACCTGTCATTACCTAATTTTAATTTCCAAGAACATGCTTGTTGGTTTCTTATTTTAGTAATAACACTCCTCTCGCTCCATTCTTCTGTAGGTATATTTAAATCAAAGTATTTTTTTTAAACAAGAACAAAGGCATTTTACCATGTTTCTGGGGAAACCTACAAATTAATTCCTCTCTCAATCATAGGCAAGACACAAAAAGATATTGTAGGTATTGATAACTAACTGGTTAATGTGCTGAGTGTGCCCAATCTAGTTTGGCTGTTGATACTAATCTAGGTAAGATTTAATCAAAATTTGCTGGTGGTACTTTTTATTGAGAGGTATAATGGCACAGTCACAAATGAGAGTCCCACACACCAAGCACTCCTTCTTGGTAAGGTTTATTTAGATGATAGGTAGCCTGTTGTTGGTCAAATCTCAACAAAAGATAACTTTTTTTTTAAGTTGTATCATAAAAGAAATACCTGGTTAGCTTCTGATAGGGTCAGGCCTTATGCTGCAGCTTTTGTGTAGTTGCACTGTATGATGGGGTAGATAATCTCTTTCAATGCATTTTGTTCCAGTTACTAACAGTTCTGTGCTTTTTCTTTTGGGTGTTGCTGTTGCATTTAAGGTTTTTTTTCTGTGATCTAACATATAGTGAGGATAAAGCAGTTCTAGGTTTATTGTTAAGTTAGTGCACACTTGCAACCCAGAGAGCTCCACTGCATCCTGGGCTGCATCAAAAGAGGTGTGGCCAGCAGGTCGAGGGAGGTGATTCTGGCCCTCAGCTCTGGTGAGACCTCACCTGGAGCACTGTGGCTGGGATCCTCAGCACAGGAAGGAGGACATGGGCAGCAAGTCCGAAGGAGGCCATGAAGATGCTCAGAGGACTGGAGTACTTGTCCACTCCAGACAAGCTGAGACAGTCCGGAGAAGGGAGGCTTTATCGCAGCCTTCCAGTACCTTCAGAGGGCTTATACGAAGGAGGGGAGGGGCTTGTTATATGAGCAGATAGTGTAAGGATAAAAGGCAGTGGTTTTAAGTGGAAAGCGAACAGGTTTAGATTAGACATTAGGAAGGAATTCTTTTCTTTGAGGGTGGCGAGGCACTGGAACATTGCCCAGAGAGGCTGTGGATGCCCCATCCCTGTAAGTGTTCAAGGACAGGCTGGGTGGGGGCCCTAAGCAACCTAATCTAGTGAGTGGCAGCCCTGCTCGTGGTAGGGATGTTGGAACTATATCATCTTTGAAGTCTGTTCCAACCATCTGTGACTCGTGTATGTGTGTGTTCTTTGGTGTTTTACCTGTGTGCTGAGTGAAAATGACAACTGGGAGACTGATTCCATATCATCATTTAACCCTAAGTGATTTTACGTAGTATTTTTTTGTGAAAAAAAATAATTTTTGATTTAGTGGTGAGATTTTTTTTTTCCTTTGACATCCGAGAACTATTTGAAAAAGTGCAGATAATTTTTAGAGCACAATTGATCATGATTGAGCTATGCTTTTTTACCTGACATTGTAATTGCCGACTTTTCAATCATAGCGTAGAGTATGAAAATGAAAAAATAATATAAAATTGTGCATTTTTAGTACATACATTAGTCCGGTTACATAGAGAATCTGCAGCTAAATTTAAGAGCTCTTTTAATGATGCATTAGTCAGAAGAGAATCTAGCACCTGTTCCTGTAGGTTTCAGCAGTTGGTTCTGCATTGTTAGTAAGGCAAGTGGGACACAGGCTTGCCACAAAGCAGGTAACACAATGTCAGTACAAAACACTAGAGCCTACAGACCAAGCCTTCCTGAAGTGACAGTACCCGTTCAGCTGTTGTTTACATACACATCATGGTGCCACTGTTAGTTGGGTGAGCAGAACCCAAGTCTCCACAGAGAGCTGCTTTTTAATTTGCACTGGCCCCCCAGGTTCTCATGTCCTTTGTCATGCGCTTTCTCTTTGCTTCTCAGTTTTACCTCCTGTTTCTGTTCCACAGGGTTCCATGCATTCAGTATGGAAGGAATTATTTTGCAGAATTAACTTTCTTCTTGTGGCTACTCTTCTTTTTTTTTTTTTTTTTTTTTTTTTTTTTTAAGAAAGTACAAATGTTCTTAATTGCCCCATTTCTTTTGGTGAGCAGGTCCCTGTGTCAAAATACCAATATTTCATTGTGTCAGAATAAGAGTCGAGATAGTCAATTGAATTGGAGTGTAAGTAGATGCTCTGGTTAGCCAGAGTATAGCAAACTCAAACCCATGTTTGTAACTCAGGGGTTTTTGTGTGGTATTTGTGACTTTTTGACCAGTTCTACTAACTTACAAGTTGAAAGCTTAATGCAATTATCATCTTAGTTTGTGATGACATTATTCCATTAGAGTGATTCTAAATTACTGCAAGTTAGGAGTCCCATCAGATCACTCTTTGCTGTAGGATAATCTATAGAAATCCAGAACTGTGCTCATTATTAAATTACTTGAATGTCCTTGTACTGGGTATGAAACACGGATGGTTCTCCACCAGCATCTTACCATGTGTTGAGATATCTTGGCAGAAGCAGGAAGTACTCCATGCAGCACTGGTGAGACCACACCTGGAGTGGTGTGCCCAGTTCTGGGCTCCCCAAGTACAAGAGAGACATGGACATACTGGAGTGAATGCAGCAAAGGAACCATGAGGGTGACTAAGGGACTGGAGAATCTCTCACATGAGGTCGTGCTGAGAAAGCTGGGACTGTTCAGCCCATAGAAGAGAAGGCTCAGAAGGCATCTTGCTAGCATATATAAGTATCTCATAAAGGAGCTGGGAATAAAGACAAAAGAGTCAGCTTCTTGGGCCCACTGACAGGACAAGAGGCAGTGGGCAACATCTGAAATATAGAGGACTTTGTTTAAACATAAGAAGAAATTATTTTACTGGGACGGTTGTCACTGTTCAAGAGAGGTTGTAGAGTGTTCATCGTTGGAGATGCTCAATACCTACCTGTATCGCAGTCCTCAGCTTTAGCACTTTTGCCACCTGTGAGAGTCTAAAGATATAAATGGGAAATAATGCAAGATTAATGAAAATGTTAAAGAGATTAAGATTCAAAATTACAGCAGTACGTGTTTCTGCTTTAGGTTAACTTGTTTAATCACATCAGTTCATGCTGTTGTGCAGGTTTTTTTGCAGTCCCTTTATTTGGAGTGACAGGAGACTGGAGCACAGGCTGCCACCACTTCTGGTTTTGTCTTTCCTCCTTTTTGACCTTGTATCTTCCACTGCAGTCTCCGTTAGCTCGTCTTCCCCTTGCTACTGGACTGAAGTGACAGATTGGTGTCATTAGGGCTGTTACAATCCCCGTGCAAGCAAACCAGCATCGCTGGGGTGAGTATCAGGAGCTGTGCACTTTCAGAGCTAACAGGGAGAGAACTGTGCAGCCACTGCTCCTCTGACAAGCCAGTGTCTGGTTACACAGTGCTGCTTGTGTCCTCTGTACCATGTACTTGCAGTTCTCAGTTAATTTCTTCTCCTTTCCTCCCAGTACCAGGTACTGAAAATATTCTGCCTGTGAAGATGCACTACCAGTGAAAGACTAAAAGTGTGATGTGTGAAGAGTTTTGTAATGCTACCATGGTGAGCGTGTTTCAGTGGGCTGCAAAGTCATTAAAATAAGCATTTTGGCAGCAAAATGTTTTATGCATGCCTGTGAAATGCTCAGGAGCAGGGGTTTTAACTGAAATTAGGCAAAGGAAAAAGGGTACACAGAGGTATAGGACCACTTCTTCTATAATTGAGGAGGGGGAAAAAAAGGGAAAAACAAGTTACCTGTGTGAAGAAGCTAGACCAAAACCAATCTATAGATAAGAGCTAGAAGAGGAAAAAAAGTCTTCCTCAAAACCAGTCTTTGAATTTCTAATTGAGGCCTTGGACTGTGTCTCTTGCATTCTTCTTCAAGCAGTAATTTCTGTTAAAATCCAAAAAGACAGATGAAACGGAAAAAAACACGAAGAAAATCACAGAAGGAAGAGATTTTTTAGGAAATATTTAATAAACTAACTTGTAACTCGCACTGGTTTCTCATATTTGGTTGCCTTTACCTTCTCTCTCACATTACCATCCTGTTTAAGTATTTCAGGAGTTCAGTGCTGGTAAATGATGCTACATGGCTACAATGCAGATGAATAAAGATTCACATTGCTGTCTTTAAGCCAGTTTCTAGTTACTAGACATGATAAGCAGAGGTGAGGTAGACCCCAGCCTTCCAATGCTGGCCTTTCATATTTTCTTGGGAAATGTTTTCTAATCTGTAGTGTGAAGAGGTGTGTGTAACAGCAAGAACAGTTAAGATACTTTGCTGTATAGAGGAATAATCACTCCCTTGATTCCCCACCCCAACTTAAGCAAATAGTTAGCAATGTATTTATTTATGTGCTCAAAATTTACCTTTTCTCAGTTGATCTGAGACCAGTTTTCCTCCTGGTTTAGTTACTGCTGTCCGTAATACACTGTTGTGCTTCAGAGAAACCTCTTACTGCTGTGCAGATTGTCACTTCCCTATTTTGAGAAACAGACTTAGTTTTTTGTTAGTACCTCCTCTTCATTGTATTAAAAAGTGTAAGTTGCTGAAGCTGATGGGCACAAAGTTAAAGCCATTATTATCTTTTACCATAACTAGGTGTGAAATCAAGGTATGCTGACTGGAAGTTTTAGTCCCAATTTCCATGGCTGTTGATTTCGCCTTCCATCTGTTAGGTCTTGGGCATTATTCTAAACTTTGGCCACCTATTTCATCCTTTATTAATCTGAAGTAACTTAACTGCAAGCCCCGCACAGGCTCGTTATTAGGCATAGGCTGCTAAGTTAGATTTCTTTACAAATGTAATTGCTCAACTGTTTCACTACTTTTCCTCTCTCCTCTTGCTTACTGCCTTGCTCAGATAGTCTCACCAGATCTGCATCCTGTGCTTTGTTAACTCTTCAGAATAAGTGCCTGTGCTTTAGCAGTCAGCGGGGCAAGAGACCCACCAGATTGCTAGTTCATCTTGCAGAGAGGCTGCAGTAGCAGTTAGACTGGCAATTTTATAAAATGTTAATAAAAGCCAAGATGTGTATTGTAAGCATGGAAAAAGTGGGTCTTTTTGTCTGTGCTGAAATGACATTTAAACAATCTTACTCTGTTTTCTAAGTAGCATTGCTCAGTACTTATCCTGAAGTTAGAGTTCCTTATTTCATATTCTCTTTAAGCCAAGTCCCTGATAATAGATCAAACTGTCATTCTTAATGGAGTCAAGAGCAATAAAATAGGGACAGTGTGATGTATTGTAACTGTGTGAAGCTGGAATCATGTCTGTTACTGTGAGAGACAAAATGGCACATAGCTCATTCCTGCACACAGGCTGCATGGTCTCAGGATAATGATCTCTGCCATGAGACAAAGTGTTTCTGAGAGAGACTGCCAAAAATGAAGAGTATGAGTAAGACAGTGGGGTGTTTTTCCCCTGCAGAAAAGCACTGTGTTCCGTAGCCCCAAATGTCAAATTAAACAGTAACTTCCAAGTATAAATAAATTTTGGAATAGGCAGTATCAACTGTGGAAAGCTGGAAACATTGTAATATATCCTGGAAAAAATAAGATGAGATTTCTATTCCCCCTTGTGTTGGCTGTATAAACCATTTACAAATGCAGGTGAACAGTGAGGTAATGAAGTACTAATTTATTCAGGGTAGTTAAGGGCCAGCTCTAAAGAATTGCATGATTCTCTTACAATCCCGCTTAACTAAGCCACAAAATTGTAAATGAAGCCCAATGTAGAGAAATGTGAGTGCGCCCATGGGAATAGAAAACAAGAGAAAATTACGGTTCTACTGTACTAGGTTCTGACCTGGCTCTTGTCCCTTACTTGTAGCTTGAGGATCATCTTCCCCTGGGTAACTCTGGGAAGGCAGGAGCCTGATGCTCAGTAGACCTAAGTACTGCACAGCAAATGGAATGGCAGGTGTCTGTAGGGGAAAGACAAAGAACTAGTTGTAAGACGTGGTTGTACAGTGGTGTGCCTACATCTGGAATGTTCGGAACAGTTCTGGACTACTGCACAGCCTAATTAAGCTATTGGGCTGTTCTGAATGCTATGGTAAGCCGTGATGAAAGTTTCCAAGAATTCAAAAAGTGAATCTGAAAGAAATTAATTGATAGCAAGTCCAAAAAACATACTTGTCATAGAGAGTGCCTCAACTCCAGGTATTTCTATTCCTCTGTTTTTTTTAAGTAGGAGTGACCCTAATCTGACGAAAAGCTTGGCTGTATATTGATGAGGATTCTTGCTTATGTAAAGTAGTGAGAGGCTAGATATCTGTTTTGCTGTGTTAGCTCATGAAAAAAAAGACACACTCCCCCTTACCCTCTCAACAAAACCCAAAAACCTCTCACTCAAACCCCAGCTATTTTCATACCTTGCGAACTATAAAGCCCTGCAGGCTGACATGCAATGTTACAAGTACTTGTTCTGAGAAGAAGACAGATACTCTAATTGAAAAGCCTTTTATTGAGGGAAAGAAATAATCAAGTGTTTTCTTTATGGAGTCTCTGAGGGTGAATGTTGCCTGAGTTCTGTGGCAAACCGTAGAGAGCTGAGCTAATGCAAGCTACCAGATGTTCAGGGGTTATTTTCAATTCTGGAAAAAAGTAAGCCTTTCCTTAGGCCTAAGACTTCATGAAAAGGAAGTAAGGAAAGGAAAAGGCATCAGTAGTAAAGAGGCCAAGACAGGCAGTACAGGCTTCTGTTTGAGTAACAGGCTTGTCTGTGCATTATGGATAAACTTGTCTTTATAAAGCTGCTCAGTATTTTGACCAAAAAGCTGTTTGAAAATAGTGTGTTGCTTGTTACTGCTGCAGGAAAGGGTTGTTGTTTCTGGATGTGGTTTTATTTTGACTTTTTGTATTTTTCATCAGCTGTACCAGTCTATTAATCAGAGAAACATACATGCCCCTGTTCTGTGCTTGCCTCATAGATGCATTTATTCTGTGCCTGTGGTTTGCCATTAGGGTTTTTCCAATATGTGCTGCTGAACACTGGTGGATGACGGAGAGACTGTCTCTAAACTACTGCATTTGAAATGTCATTTCTCAGGCAACCAGGTAGAGTTTAATGGTGTTAATGGCAGATTCCACTTCTTAGTTATGGAAAAAGAAAATGAGATGTAGTGTGATTGCATGTCCTGATTAATTTTGATTTCTGGATGAGAGAGTTTTAAGCTGTTTCCATTAACACACGTACATATAAGTATATCTATTTTGCTTTTTGGTAGTCATTATTTTCCCTGTGACAAAATTTTTGTAATAAATACATCTTCAGCATGCTTCTGTGGTGTGTTTTGCTGGAAAATGCATGAAGTTCAGCTGAGAGGATTGTTAGTGTTCTATGCGGTGCAGCTCCTCACACGCTATGAAAAGCAATGCATTATTACTCATTTATAGACCTGGCTCCTTGCACTGGGAAGCAGCCCTTCTGCTCTTGTGCTGAAATGTCTGTTTGTAACACAAGTCAACTACACCTAACTCATTTTTAAGTTGCTGTATGTGAACATTTCTGGAGTTGTGATTCCACTGTGTTCATCTCGTTACTGAGTTGGAAATTCCGAGGAGAACAGCAAATTTGGATGCAGTCCAATGTACATGCCAAAATTTTTAGAGTGAAGGTTGAGGAAAGAGGGATTGCTGTGGAAACTAGATCAGCTCTGTTTTGCAGTATCTCTACCAAGGCCCATAATTTGTAGAGGAAAGCATAATATGTTTTAACTACGTTGTGGCATTATTAAAAAAATCACAGTTCCTCATATGGAAAAGATGGATATGTAATGTTTTCTTTCCATTCTCTGTGAGCATCAGAAAACCCATTAATCTTGCATTTGCTGTGAAGAACAACATTTTCTTCTTACTTAGTGGATTAGCCCAAACAATCTTTACTTTTTTTTTTTTTTCCTCTTGAAAACATAGCTTCTAGCCAGGGAATGTTCTGGGATTCCATTTGGAAGGTTTTAAGCTTGGGGTGGATGGGGAATAGACAAACAACTTAACTTGCTTGACATCTGCTTCTAAAGTTGACGTACATAAATGTGTCAGATTATTTTGGCTGCATGCAGAAGAGGAAAATACTAAAACCATAAATTCAGAAGTGTTTTGTTTGTGATGTTGAATTAATGGATCTCCTGCGTATCTGCCCCTGACCATAAGCAGGGTAGATTCTGACAGTGATATTGCCAACATATGAAGTATAAACATAGGACTTAAGTAATTTAGAAATAGCATTTTTTTGGAAGATGGAGAATTTAGTAAGGAGGTGGGATTTTTTTCCCCAAAGGAGTTAAATCAAAGTTATTAACTTTGATTGTAAAAATTTAAATGTAGAATTTATCTTCTTGAGTTTTCCATTAAGTATTCCTTTTAATATTTAAATACCTTTAAATTATGAGGGCAGTGACAAAGGTTTTAAAATCTTCAGATACTGAAAAAAAAGACAATATCAGTGTGCTGTGGGTTTTTTTAGTGTATTCTGCAAAACACGACTGTTCAACAGGTTTGAGGTTGAACTCAGTGGCCTTAAAAGTGGGGTGTCTGCCTTCATGCTGCTGAGTCTCCTGGTTTTCAGGTTTTCTGTGCAGGTTAGACCAGCGAAAGGTAACATCAGGGTACGGGGGTCTAAAAGAGCCTGGTGCTGATGCAGGTTGTGCCAAAGTGCATGTCTGACAGTACATCAGGTAGAAAATGGTAGCAGTGCAAGAGCAAAAAGTAAATATTACTAAAAACTTATGATTATTTAACTTTTAAGGATTAATTATGACATGCTAAACTGAACTAGTATGAGGAAAGTTGGAAAGCGTAACATTATTTGTATCTAGGGGAGCAGGGGATAATTGCGTACAAATCTTCCAGACGCACATTACTGCATCATGGATGATGTTGCAATTAGTCCAGCAATCTTTGAGGTTATTGTTAGTCTAATCTTTAAACCAAGAAAAAAGTGAAAGTTATTCTGTGACAACATAACGGACAATGGTAAAACTTGAGAGACTGGAGTTTATGCTTGCTGACTTGCATCTGGATAAGGGATGGATTCTTTGCTGCTTTGGGAAATTCCCAGTGGCGGTCTTGGACTTTGTTAATACGTGTTCAAGAAATTAAGCACAAAGGATTTTGTTTCTTGTGTGTTAAATCCTACTTAGTAAACGTTGGTATCTTTATGTTCTTAATGCTAAGATAATCTTAGAAAAGCCTTTGTGTCATATGAATATAATATATAATACATTTATGCTTGCTTTCCACTTACATGACAGAAGGGCAGGATTTTCTAGTCTTTATCAAGTTGCAGAGCAATTTGAGACTGCTTGATTCTGCAGGAAATGATTTAGTTGAAGTGCACTTAATTTAATCTCCTCTGTTTCAGTGAGTATTTGATAAAAGGTAATTGAAAATGCCTCAGCTTGTGCTCGGAAAGTTGTAGACTTTAGTTTGCTCTTTTTTTTTTTTTTT
>VWZG01010421.1:212028-282671 GCA_013396735.1 Grallaria varia | reverse complement strand
TTTTTTTTCTTTTTTTTTCTGGACCCTCTTAAAGGTCAGTGGATCTTAATTCACATTACAAATAAGCCATTTATGTACTCAGTTCAGAGCTGATGGAGCACTTGGTTAAATGTGCATCTAAAATGTAGTTGTTGCATTACTTTCTTACAGTGGGAATGCTGAATTGGTAATACAAGCAAAGTATTGCTGGCTGTGAGGTGACTAATAATGGATCCGATATCTGATGAATTCTGGATTTTCCTAACAGGTCTCTTTTAGTTCGTTTGTGAAAGTCACTCAGTAGGGCTGAGAGAGACACATGAAAGGCTGAGCTTGGTTTTGCAGTTTACTTCACAGACAGTAGTCTGCTGGAAGGCATACTGGAGCTGATTTTGACTTACAGGTTATCCCAATCACTGTAATCATCTTGATAGTAACAAGAGGGGAAAAAAGTAACTCCTTCCGTCTCACATGTCCTTAATATTTTATTTTTTTTCAAATGCAGAAGAAAATGGTCAAATGGTCTTTTTGTCGTCTTATTCTTTTTTTGTTGTTGTTGTTGTTTGTATTTTGTTCTTTCTTAGTGCTTATTTATTGACTCTCTAATTCAGTATAGGGTTTTCTGTGTTTTTCCCCAGAAGATAACACTAGAAATAGTAACCTACCTTGCATTTTTCCCCAGAAAACAACACTCGAAACACTAACCTACCTTCAGCATGACAGATTGCCTTCCTTTCTTTCACTGTCCTTTTTTATTAGAAGCTAAAGTTGTCTCATTCTTGTCTAACAAAAAGGTAATGATTTTATTTAAGGCTGTTACTTAAAGCTATTCAGGAAAACAAAATTTCTCTCCAAAAAAGAAAGATCAGATATGGTTTATGAGCAGGGCAGTCAAAGATTAGCAGTTTGAAGAAGCTAAATAAGGGAAAGGAAAAATTTTAAACTAATAATGACTAATGAAATTCTCCCATTTTGTAATTTAAATAAAATCTGAATTTATTTCCAGTTGAGGTGAAGGAAACTCTTTCCACAGTCTGTGGTATTGCTACTGCTATGCATTACTTCAGGGGGTGTTAACTAAGATGCAGTATAGGAGGTGTTACAGGGTTTTGCTTCATACCTTAATGAGACAGAGGAAGTCTGAGCAGCATGGTGTGAACCGTTATTAATTCAAGCATCCCATAAAATTATTTGGAAAATGGTTCAGGAAGCTGAAGCCTACCAGTTCTGGTCAGGAACTTGAAACAGAGTAGATTGATGAGCTTCTGTGCCAAGGAATTGCCACAGCTCTTGGCAGGTCTCTGACAAAGCAAACTAAGTAATGATTGAGTGGCTCAGGTAAGGGCTGAAATTATTCTGACAGTAGCTGCTCTTCACCTGATCTATCCAATCAAAAGATGAAGTAAACAGTGTACTTCATGGGAGTGGCAAGGCAAGTGCATTGGAAAATGAACATGCATAGTTACGTAGAAGGGAAGACTGATGGACAAGCTTTTGCAGTCTGTAGTACCAAACGATCTTCTTTTTAACATACCTCTCCTAGCAGCGAGGTAATACAAAGAAAAGCTCCGTGTATGTGATGTGAGGCACACGTGGTTGAACTCTGTGCTGAAATGTGCTGTGCTTCGTTTGCTGTGGTGGAAACCTCCTTGCTGGTTCTGCAGTCTCTGAAAGACGGAAATGGGCTATGTTGAAAATGAAGGGCAAAGGCCCAAACTCCCTGGAGCTTGAATACGCATTGAACTGAATTGCACTATGTATGTATTCAGAGATGGATTAATTCTTGAATATTCTGCTCCAAATAGGGAAAAGAACTCAAGCTAACCCCTCCCTCTGCACTTTTTTTATCATAGGCTCCAGCAGATTAGGTGGTCACCATTGGGTTGTAGGCAGAATGCACAGAACTCCAGTTACACTGGAGTGCTAGCTGGATTTCGGAGAGTAATAGCTGCACACACCGCCACCCACACGCACACCCAGGCCACAATAGTTTATTGCATTGTAATAAAACACATTAATGACTTGAGTGTTCAGAAGATATACTGTGACGTTTTCAAAACCAAATTAGATGAAAATCACTTAGGCCTTTGCATCTCCCATTGAGATGTTGCATGTTGGAGGACAGGAATCAATCCTGTTAAGTAAGGCTTATGCAATACAGGATATGCACTGTGAAAAATACAATTTTCTTTTATGGTAAATTTGATGTTTAATTTTATTTTTAGTATGTTTTAATATGTGAGAGAGAGAGAGGGGAAAAGTAGAGTAAGAGATGTAGATTCTTCAGTCTTTTGAAAAGACTCATACCGCTAAAAAAGTGTGAAGTGAATGGCCAAATGTATGCTTTTTCCTCCATGTTAGAACTGGGACCTGATTAATGGACTGGAGATATGCTGATTTCAAATAGTCTTTTTTTGTTCTGACATTTACTAGAGTCTACAAGGAGCTAGTTTTTACAAGTACAGATAAATGATTTTGTGTATGCAGTCATAATAGGCTCTAGGGGAAAAAACAAAATTTTTTTTTCAATGTATAGGTGATCATTGATCTCTGTTAACTATTTATGAACTTATTTATCTTTAAGCTACTTTCTTTTTATACTAGAGTTTAATCTTTTTGGTTATGTTCATATACTGTATTAATAGTGCAACTCTCAGCTGCATTCACAAGTAGTGTAGGGCATTCTGGAAAGCTGTAATTAAGTTGATAAAAGCAGATATTTAGACATTTCACTCTGCTTAGTATCTGTTGTGTCACAAATATGAAAAAAAAACCCCAAAAACAAAACACTATAAAAAGAAGCGTGGAAACAAGTTTAAATATCGTTTCAGCTCCCCAGTGATATTCTTGAGGAACGGTTAGCAGAATGGGAGGGCTGGGAACTGCTATCACCTCGCTAATTTGGTTTGTGCTGGAAAAGTTATTGAAAGACTAGATTATTAAGTTGGAAACAAAGATATCCTGTACCTTTTTGATTGTTTTTTGGAGACCTTTGTAACAGGGCAACTGTTTAATACCTAATCAAAATTAGTCCTTAGGGTAAGGAGGAGACAAGCATCTGTCCCTCATTGAGCCCTTACCTGCAATGTCTGCCTGGGTTTAATTTGTACATAGTTTTTTTGTGGAACAGGGAGGGCTTTTGAAAGGCTCATATTCTCCCTTGAGTTTTCTGGTGATAAAAGACAGTATTTCAATACAATACTTCGAATCTGGAGCTGGCCCCTGGCTGCCCATAGAACATGAGTCTTCTGTGTTCTCCTCTCAGAGCAATATTTAGAAAAGATAATGGCTTTGCTGAAGATACTCTGAACAGAGGCGAGGTTGCTGTAGTGATTTGGGTCAAAATAAATGTAGCCTGTACTGAGGAGTTTCTTTTGGTATGCACTTCAGGTATAATACATTATTTTGGAAGTTTCTGAGGATACAGATTGCCTGGGGTGTTCACAGCCCCAAAATGCATTTCTTTTTACCCATTCCTTTGGAAATTTGTTCAAATGGAATAGGTATTTCTGGTGGTTATGTGCTTTTGAGGGTTTGTGCTTGAATTTGTATTGATCGAGAGTTAGTATAGTTTAGAAACCTTGCAGCAATTCAGTGTGTTTGCTAGATATGACCCTTGAAGCTTTTGGGTGCATGTGGATTAGCATCCATTACCTTTCAAATTCAGATGGAATCTCTTGTGTGAGGTAGTAATACTTTTAATACATATACCCCTTCAAACTTTTACAAAATTAGTCTCTTTGGGCAGCACTGTCGGAAGTGACCAATTGTTCACATCAGTGCACTGTAGTGTTATCTGTCACCAAACCTGGAGAAGCATTTTTAGTTTCTCATCTGTGTGTGATGTGGGGGCTTTTTTGTGTGAAAAGGGAGGAGAAGTCAGTACAGCCTTTGGTACTTCTTTCCAGTTCTGTATAGCTTTAATAGATAAAATCCGTAATCTAAAGTTTACACTTGTGTACACGCAAACACAGGCACAGGGGTATTTAAGTTCATTTCAATTTCTGTAATCATAATTCACTCCTTTATTATTAAACATGTAAAGGTGTAACAAGGGTGTCAGCAGTATGTCTTGATACCCCTGCGGTGTGTGTTATTTACTCAATAGATTGCCTGTTAAATACCAAACATATCAGAGAGTTTTGTTTAGAGTAATTATGTGTAGATAGGTGTTACAAATACGTAATGCCTGTGTGCAATCTGTCCACCTTACAAGTACTTCTGCTTTCCCTGCTTATGGTGCAGGATAACAATATTAAAAATCACTTCAAGAAGTGTAATAACTGTAATTTTTGCAATTATTTTCTGTGGTGCAAAACTGAATGTATTAAACAAAACAAACCCTCTTGATCATTGAGATTTGTAGGGGCAAATTGCTCAGTTTGGAATACCTCCCTTCCTTTTTTTCTGCTGATCCCCAGAGTAACTGTTGCCTTGGTCACGGCATCTGTGGAGAAGTGATGATGAGGTACTGGCTGTGCAAATCTTCACTTATCTTTCACATCACTAAGGCATTTATTTTGACTTTACCTTCCAGTTAATGATACTATGTGCCATTTTTTTATGTCATTCTTGCTTATGGTCAAAACTAGGTGAGCTTTGCCCTTTCTCATGACAGGTGTTTATCCTGTAACCAAGGAAAGAACCACAGCAAGCCTTGACTGAGAAGGGTTCAAAGAAGACATTTTGGGAGTAAAAATCAGGTACCCGTAGGATCTCCACAGCAGGCTCAGCTGAGAGATATAGCAAATATTTTGCTCCTTCAATGATGTTCTAACCCAGCATCGTGAGGATTTCATCAGGGCATTAGCATGCAGCATCACCTCAGAGATTTTGCTGCGTGTGTATTTTGAAATCACAGATGAGGTCGCGCCAGGCATTTTGAATGTGTGCTGCATCAAAAATTTGTCTTTAAAACAGCATGAAAGAGGAGACAATTCCAAACCCCAAAATATTCCTAAATTTTGAATTTGTCTTGAGAATTACCAGGTTTTATGTTGGTATTGCTACTTCATTTGATTTTAGAGACCAGATGTACACTAGAGGTCCTGGAGATGGTTTTGTGTAGAAGTAAAGAAGTCTGTGAGGAGTAATTTTATTGATTGTTTCCCTAGACTTATTAAACTGCAGTGGTATATATGAATATAAAAGAGTTAAACAGAAGAAAATCTGTGTGTGATGACGGATCTGTTTGAGGTAGTGCTAAGCACTTGAAATCTTTTCCCTATTTTTTTTTTTCTTTTGTGCTTGTTTTCCCACTGCCTGTTTATGCTATAAAGTGTTCTTTTCCCCTGAGCTTCTGTGACCCTCCTGCAGCCTCTCTTGCAACTGTGGGGAGATCTGCATGAAGCAAGAACTAGTGAGTTCTCTGTCCTTGTGCTGCCGTGTGCATTATTGTTTGACTTGTGAAATATGCCTTCTATCTGCAGGTTTTTATTAGTCGCTTAATGCAAACTCATTGCTCAGTATGGGAAGTAACTGCTCTTGGAAAGAGGCTGCTTTGATTTGCAAGTAGCAGGAACTAGCCCCTTACTGTTTGAATAAAAGCACTAACAACCCTGTGTTCTCCTTAAGTCAGAATTGTTTTCCATGAGTCAAGATGATGCACAGAAATGAAGTAATGCATCAAACAGAACAGTGCAGCACTCTCTGAGGGAGAAAAGCCAAGTGGCACATCATGGATTGTAAATGCTGAATGGCTCTTTGGTGCTAGGTTGTGATTATGGTGTGCTTCTCCAGGTCCTACTTTGCTTCATTATGCTAATAATGTAGTAGGCCAGCTATATTAATTAGATCAGTAATGTCAGTAAAATGATATTTCAAATAGGTAAATTCCTGTTTCTTGCAAAGTTCATTTAACCAAAAAATTCTAATGAACCTTACATGTAAGCTCATCTCTTGGTAGTACATACTTAGTGAGTGAATGATCTTGAGAGATTACGAACTAGTGAAAATGTGTAGGCTATGTCTTATCATTTGCAATCCATCGGTGAATGGATCTGATCTTATATTTCCATGATAAATAGCATCTAGGGCTTCTCCTCTGGCTAATGGTGCTTACTTTCTCGTATAAGCAGAAATCTAAGGAACCTGAGTTGACACACTTGTTAGAGAACTTGAGTCCTGTTTGTCCCTTCTGCTTTTTATGGGTTTTTATGTAAAGAAAAATCTTAATTTAATGTAAAGAAAGATCTTAATTTTATTTGTCCAAATGTGAGGTTTTTTATACCAGCTTCTACAAATGTATGCACACTGCAATCCTGCCATGCTGCAGCAATAACTGGCATAGTTGTCCCCTCTGTTCTTCTTTCCCCTTAATCTTGTAGCCGTACCTTCATTGTAGGCTAATTAAAACTTTGAGTTCAAGGGGGAGTAAAATTTCTTACCTTCTGGGAAGGTGCACTAATACTCTGTTACTTCTTTCTGGAAAAAAAGACAGATTCCTAATGTTGTCTTGAAAACTCAACTACTTAGCATTAAAAAAAAAAAAAAATCAGACTCCTTAGGACCAGAGAAAAGTTACTCATGCAGGAGTGAAATGCTGCCATCAAAATTCCTGACCCTGGGACAGATTGAGGCCATTTTTTATGTCCAGGGGCCACTGAATGTCAAATGCGGAAAGGGCCTTTGGAGCAGAAGGCATGAGTTTTTCCCTGGTACCTGCAGATGCCTAGGTTGTAGCATCACATCTCTTCCTGTCTGATTCAAGGATTTTGAGTCATCTTTGGAAAAGTATTTTGGGCTTGGTCACGGTGGGGAAGTGGACCTCCAAACCTCAACTTGGACAGCGCTATAGCCAAGATGTGCATCAAGAGATGAGAAGATGGTATTGAGTTAAGTTCTCTCAGCCTCCTTCACTGAGTGAGGTGAATTCTGACTGAAATCTCTTCTGATCTTGGTTTGAAATAATAGTGACCTGTTCTACACTAAAGCATTGGAGAACTGAGATATGACCGTAAGTGCCTGACTCCACCTTGCCATTAGCAAATGAGAGAGTCCTGACTTTTGGTGTCTCTCTGGAAACTG
The DNA here is from genome assembly GCA_013396735.1 of Grallaria varia. Classification (NCBI taxonomy): domain Eukaryota; kingdom Metazoa; phylum Chordata; class Aves; order Passeriformes; family Formicariidae; genus Grallaria; species Grallaria varia. Next base: position 275,666 of record VWZG01010421.1, on the reverse strand, counting down.
TGCTTGTTCACTGACTTTTTTTTTTTTGAAAGTGTGCTGGGAGTCCTGTAGTGCTGTGCCAGTCTTCTCACAGCATGACACAGAGTCACCGTGATCAGCACGTGATGGTGCATGACAGAATTGCGCACCCCAGTGCTGAGGTCTCTGTGTGTTTAGTCATTGGCATGTGAAGATTAAATTTCTTGCACACAACAGATCTGGAATAAAGCACAGGTGTCTGATTCTCTTGCTGCCTCATTAAGCTGTTTTTTTTAAGCTCCCATGTTCTGCTTAAGAACAGGATGTTTTAGAGAGTATGAGCAAAATGGTAAGTTTAGACAGATTTATTTTTATCTAACACATTTATTAAGCAGCAATTGAGATGTGAGGAAAGATCTGGTTTACAAAAAAAAAAATAAAAGCATCTCAAATAAAGGGAGGATTTGGGTTAAATATCCTTTTAAATAGAGGACTATAAGCATCTGCTGAGGAATTTGGAACTCTATTGCTGCCACATATATACCCAGGAAAAAACCTGAACAACCATTAAAAAACCAAAGTGCCTATGAAAGTATGTAGTGGTCAAGTCAAGAAAAAATTGCCTTTTAAAATATATATATTTTTATTACAAATCCTTCATATGTTACTTTTAAAATAAAATCAACTTTTTACAGAAGTCCAGGTTAGTTGGTGGAAATAAATACACTTTGGAAAAGACTCTAGTGCAGAATTTCCATGTGGATGCTCTGTGGCGTAAGCGCTGGTAGAGGCAAGCCATGAAAACCAAACAAAAGTACCAGGGCTGATTCACAGCCATGTTACTTGAGAGTAATGCCAGTGTCACAGGGTTTGGTTTGGTAAGTTTTATTTAGACATCAAGAGCAGATTGAACCCAGTTTCAAAGCTCAGTGTGATCCCTTAATGCTGGATTAGAAAGAACATTTGTTTAATGGCATTACAGCAGCATAGCACAGTGGTGAATGTGGTCCATAATCTTTAGTATTGATCTATGTGAACTTTATTAACATCACAAGAAAATTAGTTCTTTGAGCATGTTGGAATAAAAACAAGTCCTGTATGAAACTATTCACAACAATGTCCTGGAAGTGTTTCAGTTCTTTTCATCAGGAGGGAAAGGCATCATCGCCTACAGGGCCCGTGGAGGGCTTACTTTGCCTTCTGCTCATGCCCTTTCTGTAAATGAAAGGCTGAATTTCCCTATTAAATGTTCTAGTTTGAACTGGGGTATTAGTTTGAACTGCCAAGCAGTAGTTCTAATATCAGGCAAGATAACAAATGGTACTGAGCAATGTGCTGAGTAGAGTTCAGTTCCAGGAGAAGCCAGTCATTTCAACTGTCTTTGGGTATTTAGTGAAGACTTGATAGGGTTTTTGCTAGTTTAAAATATGACTCTGTGTAACATGAAGTGTATGCCCCTAAATCCTAATCTAGACAAAGCCAAACCATGCTGTGAAGATTGGTGGTATCCAGATGTTAAAGTGCATAGGAAAAAAGAAAAAACCAAAACTCATACCTTTTGATGTTGCTGTTTTTCCAGGTGTGTGATCTGACCCCTCAGTAAGAGAGGGCTGTTATTGGACCAGTAATAGGTGTAACCTAGCATAAATTCGTTTTACTGTATAATCAAGTGTGTTTTTATGCCTATCATGTGTTTCCTGTTTATTGATTATTGTTGAACAAGCAAAATTCAGTTTAATGAAATTCTGAAATTATGTTTTCACTCTATGTGTCGAGCCAGTTCCTCATAGAGCATTAACTGGTATGAGTCAAGATAGATTCACTTGTGCAGAATTATGCAGATTCAAAATTTCTGTCAAAGGCACAAATGTTACTAAAACAAGCAAAACTCTTTGGGATTTAAAAAAAAACCAAAACAAAACAAGACCCAAATCAAACAAAACCCCCATCCATCAGCTGCTGTTTCCAACTACTTTTTAAGGTTAATTTGGCTCCTGCTACCCTTAGTCCTTACACATACTTATATTTGTAAGGCTTTACTCTTTATAGTTGTCCAAGTGATTTATGAAGTGCTGGTGTAGATCTGCTACTTACTGCATGTCTCATGAAAAGCAAAATAATAAACCAGGTTAACTTTTATTTATCATGATTTTTGGATTTAGTTCATACATTAATGTTTTAAATGTTCTTTACATCTGGATATTTATTGATTTAGGTAAGGTGCTTTTTGTTTGTTTTCCCCAAGGTTTGCTTTGAAAAAAAATTCTAATGAAATAAAACTTATACATGATTTCAAGATGATACTTTCAAGTCCTTTGGTGAACGTTCAGCAGCTTATACTCTGGAAAAAGTATTGAGCTCTATTGGCATCCCTATCCCCTGTAGGCTGCAGGCTCTTTCTGAAAAGTATCACTTGCTAGATGCCAAATTAACCTAAATTTGAAATGTAAGATGTATTTTTTAAAGGATTACTTTGTAACACTAGCAGGAATTTCCATTTCCTTTGCCCAGTGATTTTTCTTATAGCAGTGAGAGGTGTGCTGGTGTTGTTCCAGGAAGCAACTTCTGCAGGCTGACATTTAAGCTGAGCAATTTCTGTAATGTGGCATTTAAGCAGTGTTAGAAAACAGAAAGTCTGCAAATAAAGGCCGCTTTACTTGCACTTCCTCATCTGTCCTTCTAGGAGTAAGTGTTCAAAGCCAGGTTGGATGGGGCTCTGAGCAACCTGGTCTAGTGAAGGTGTCCGTGCCGTGGCAGGGGTGTTGGAACTAGATGGTCTTTAAAGTTCTTTTCCACCAAAACCATTCTGTGATTCTATTCTTGTTTTAACAAGTTTTTGTGACTAGTGCCAGACTTTGCACAGTGGTCAGTTTTTGGAAGCTAAATCTTGGTTGTATTTAAACCTTGCCCTGATGGAACAGCTTTGGAAAGGAAAGGATGTTTCCTTTTCTGCCATTTTTCATGTTACTGGAGACTTTGAGGTAGGCATCAAAGCTAAGCTGATTTCTGACCAAACTTGGTAGTCGTACCTCATTGTCCTCAGAAGGTCGGAGATGGAATTCAGCTTCTAGGTGAGGAATTGTTTGCAGTGCCTTTTTTTTGCTACCTTTGCCATATAAGAGACTGAAATTTGGTAGTGTCGACTGAGTGAAATACATTGAAACAAAAAGAAGAAAATGGTGCCATAAAGCTGGGTTGGTACCTCAAGATTTTTCAGGTTCTAGAATCAATTGTTTGTTGTTTTTTTCTCAGTAGATTGAATTAATTTCATATGCAGTGATTTCCTAATTGCTTCCAATTAGGAACAATACCATAAAAAAGAAATTATCCATCACTCAAGTATTATGGGGATGGAGGAGTGTGCCTAATTCCTTATCTAAGTCTTGGAAGACCTTTGGTATTTTCCATCCTTACAGAGTTCTTTTTCCCTGACTTTGTTTTCTCCAAATGAATTGTTCCTATAAAGGAATTTAAACTCTGGATAATTATTGTTCTCTGTTCCAAAAGCTAATAAAAACAAAGCTCAACAGTATTCATTTGGAGGCCTATGGAAAAACTTGGGTGTAACACATGAAGTAGAAAAACAAACTTTTATGATGGAGCCAGGAAGCCATGATCACATTTTCCAGTTTTTACTGTATGTGTTGGTCCTAACTGGAAATGTTTCCTGTTAAACTGAATTTTCCCCCTCTATTTTATTTTCTAGTTGGTTTTTTTTATCCATGAACTTTGGACAGGAGTGGATCATAAATTTCAAAGACTTTTCCATATGATTTTGAACACCCGGGAAGGAGACATTGTTTTAATGTTTTATAGGGATGTGTGTTGTTTTGTGCTCTATAAGACTGGTAGGATTTGTTTATTTATTCCAGTAGCTGGCCGAAAGATACTCTGTGAATGTTGCCAGTAAACAACCATGTACCCTACAATATGGTATTTCGAACAGACCCATTTCTTTGAATTGCATGGCTTTTCTTCAATGCAGTTCTCTTAAAGTATACCTCCTTCCTTTCCCTTTTCCAACAAGTAACTTTTCATAGGGTACATTGTCAGGGTCCCTATGCGCTCTGATGTGTCTGTTGCCTGTAAATGATGTTTTGGAAAAGTTTTTGTTGTTTTATTTTCAGACTTTTTCTAGAAACTGAAGAGTGGTTTTTATTTTTAATTGTTTGATAATGGTTAAAAATTAGAGTTAGATGTGACTTGTTACAGGAATACACATTTATCTGTGTTACTGATATCAATGCTTCAATTTATTATAAAAGCATTTAGAGTGGTTGGGATGGAGTATAATGTCAATCAATTCACCAGTCGAAAGTCAAACTACATGGGGAATCTTGTGTATTTATCCAGGCCTTTGTGGTTTTTATTACTACTCTTCATTTGAGCGCAGAGGAAGAAAAATGTGTCACTGCTCTAACCCCTTTGAAGAACTCCTTTGTGTAAATTCTTCTTTAGGGTTTTCAAGATTTCCTGTGGTGAATATAAAGAAAATCAAATCCTATAGCAGTGAGTGTTGTTCTTAATGGTTTGGGTTTTTTTTTTTTTTTTTTTTTGAGGTGAGTCAAGGTTATATAGCTACTTATATTTGTTCTTCCTAAGCATAATTTGACCTGAGCTTATGAGGAGATTGGTTATGCTCTTTTAGATAGGAGTTGAAGAAGGGTGTTGCTATATAGATACTGTATATTCTGGTGAGGGCCAGTAATGCCATGAAAAGACTGTAACAATTCCTGAAGTGGTGGGAAGTTGTAGTACTGTAGCCTTTCATCCTCTTGAGAGCAGATGCCTGGCATCCAGCCAGAGTCAGCCCATAACATCTCAGCTTGGTAATTAGAAAGAAATGACAGGATTTCATCCTCATTCTGTAGTTCCAAGTTAAGGGTGACTTTTGTTGCCCTGTGGTGCCACTCACCTGTTTGCAGTAGCAGCCCTGTGTGTTCGTTAAAATGGCAGAGGAGGTTAAAACAAGATCATCCTGTCAAAAACATTGAGAGGTAACAAAATAGCTCCTGGCACAAGGTGCAGTCCCAGCTTCACAGCTGGTCAGAGGCAGCCTTCTCCTGGGAAGTAACAAGGTGTACAGGGGTGAGACTTCATCTTTTCCATGCAAGTTTGAGATTCAAATCCTGCACAGGTATTTTATGTGAAGAATTTGCTTCCCTTAGTTATCAGTTATGCTGTGTGAAGTGGGGCTTTTCCCTGGAGTGAAGGGATGAAGCCTACTGATTACATGGCCACAGCAAGTGCCTTACGTCTGGGAAGAACTTGGCAATATATTGGGAGTGCTGCATGTTTGACATAGCCCTTCCTTTTACAAACAGCTTCCCGGCCCAGCTTCTGTCCAAAGTTAGGCAAACTTCTCTGAGGCAAGTCTGTCTTTGCTGTTATGTTCTCCAGTTATGACTGAAGTGTCAGAAGATATTAAAAATAGTCATCAGAACTGGGGTATTGGATGAAGTGCCTTTTGTTACTTTTTTCCCTTTTTTCCTAAATTTTATTTTGAGCCTTCGTACATCAAAAAATAATGTTAGCAAGGCTCATCTCAGTCTTGTGTGAAGCAGTTTCCTTGTCAGCCTGTAGTACCTTCTGTTATTTCTGGGCCACAGGTGTTATTGCCTCCTCTCAAGTGGTCTGTTTTCCACCTTGTCAGCTGAGATAACTGTCTGAGGAGCTCCATTATGTTTTCTCTCTAAATTTGGTATATGTGGGCTTTGTTAAGGAGTGACCCTCTTGTCTGCTCCCAGTTTGGTTTACAGGTGCTGTTACTCTAAGGTGTCTTCATGCAACATTCTTTTTGATGGACTCTTTCTTTGTGCTGTATTGACTGGCTTGCGCAGAGAAAACATCAGCTTTCTGTGAAACAAAGTAGCTTGCTCATGAGTGATGTTGATTTACTTGTCTTTAAACAAATAGGGCTGTGAGCACTTCTGATTGCAGTGTAAGAACATGTTGGCAATGGGGTAAAATTCTTGCTAAATTTCTATAGGAATCCTTATTCTTCTTATTTTATATAGTAGAGTTATTTTCCAGATTTTAATTTCCAACACTTTCACCATCTGGTGAGCAGATTTAGTGAAAACAGTCCTCAAATACGTCATGTCTTAAAATAGCTGATGAAAGCTTGATCTTGTAGAAAGGGATTGCCAATTCCAGTGCCTACTCTAATGACAGTAGCTAATGCAAAATGAAACCTGATAGTTTTTGTTAGAAAACATCAGAACACCTGTTCCACTTTTAGCTCTGCTGAGAAGGTTTTGGTTTGGCTCTTATGCTGTCATATAAATAGTTAGATTTTTTTTTTTTACCAGATAGAGACAAATTTTCCTGTCTTAAATTCAAGTAGACAAAAAACTAGTAACAACTTGCACATTATGAATGCTGTAGAGCAAAATTTCATGTTGAAAAGAAATCTTCTCTTCTAAGTAACTCACCTTTCTGCATGCTACTCCTAAAAATACCTGCTAAGGATGCAATGTGTAGGTTAAAAGAGATCCCAGTGATTCAGTGTGTTTGAATGGTGTCTGTCTCCAGATAACTTGTGCGTAAAGATGAAAGCATCGTCCTTGTGATGCCTGAGGAAATCTGTGGAGGGGGAATGTTTGTCACATGAGAACTCCATGCCCTGCATGGCTGAGCATGTTTGGCAGTGCCCTTTAGCTTTCCCACCACTTTGGTGAGCCCTGCACTGCCTGGGGGTTTTCACTCTGTTCCTCTTAGCAGCTGTGGATGGCAGTGACTCATCCTCTTGTTCCTGTCTGTCACCTGAAGTAAGTAGTGTTCTTGAAAAAAAAATTAAAATTCATCGTTCTTTCCCTTTTGGTTCACAGAAACCCTGTATGCCAGAAGTTTTTAGGCAACAGGGATTAGGTGGTGTTAAACTATTGTCTTTAGGTCAAAAAGTGGATTTTTTGGTGCTTCGTTACGTATTGTTATGTAGTCAGACCCGGCGCGGTACAGAAATGCAGAACTCTGATTAAATAGTAAAACCTCCGGTACTGATGTTGTTATTGTTCAGCTTTTATTGTTTCATAAAAGTATGGTGTGCTATAAACATAGTTACATACGGACATACAATAGTAAGTTAAATGAAACTATAGAACAGGCATTACGGAGGGACATAATTTGCAGGGAACTTGAATATTGATGAAAGAGAGTTTTTCTCATGGGCAGCCTCCTCTGAGAGTATTAATTTAGTATACAGCTTCATTTTCAAATGAATAATATATAAACAAAATAGTACTTGCTTTGCCACATGCTTGTTTTATTTATGTGTGCACACATGGTCCACTCTAATTAAGCACAGCTCTTTATGATTTATTTATTTGTTCCAGAGAAGCAGCTTAATATTTGAGGGAAACAGTAACGATGTGTCTGACCTTTGCAGTGGCTGTGTTAACGGTAAGATGGATTTTGCAGGAGCCTGCAAGAACAGTAAAATAGCAGGTTGATCTTTTTCCTCCATTTGCTGGAACATGCTCAAGAGACCTGAAAGCACAAGTGAAAAAAAACCCCAAAAACTAAACCAACCAAAACAGGGAAAAAACCCGCTAGTTAGTGGTTAAAGAATATTTTCTTGTGTTTTCAGATTTCAGGAGGGTGCTACTGACTGGCTAAGGTAAAGCGTTAAAAATTTTGCTTTACTGTGTTTAGTTGTAGTCCACCTTTTATTACCAAACCACCAGGTAGTATTTCACATGGTGAATAGTTGTTTCTTTGGTTTATTATTTTTATGTCAATATAAAGATGTAAACAAGATGGAGACCGGTCCAGGTTTCAATCACAGAGTATGAATAGGCATGTGTGGCTCTTGTGTGGTGGTCTTGCAGTGTCATGTCTCACTGAACTTCTAAAATGCATGTGGTATGTAGATTGAAATTTTATTGCCACTCGCTATTTTATGGCCTTTACTTAATACAGTTTCCCATTTCTTTTTGCAAAAACGTCCCCTGAGCCTGTGCCGTGGCGAGGAGCTCAGTGCTGGCAGTTCAACCCCCCACTCCTTCCTTCCTTCTGCCTCTCCCTGGTGGTCTCCTCTCCCAGCTCCGTGCCCTTCCTCCTTGTGTATGCTGTGTGCACAGTTGGTGTCTGATGAGACTCTCGAGTGCATTCCTGATAACGGTGAAGCCACTGGGAGAGAGAGTTATTTATTGCAAGCGCTAATAGCATAAGTTTGAAAAAACAGAAAAAGGAAGCAGAAATGGAGAAACAGATGGATACCTGTGTATTCAGATGGTAACATTGCTATGCATAAAGCAGTGGAAATTAAATGTTTGTTGTATTTATAGGATTTTTGTCTGTTACTGGTGAAGAATGATGTTTAACTGAGTTTTACGTGAAAATGGCCATTTCTTATGTTGTTCCTTCTGTGAAAGCTCTGTGTATGTGTACATTCAAAATTAATATTCTGATAATGGAAGATGCAATTTGTGGTCTATTCAGTCGCCCATGTTTTTGCTAATTAATCATGAATCATCTGCGGTTGGAACAGTATCTTTTTTCTTTAATTAGCCACTGGTACATCTTCGTTAGAGCTCTACCTTCAGAACTCTTGCAGTACTGCAGTGTATACCATATTTTTTCCTAAATCAGCAGGTTCTGTGCCATAGCTTTTGTTTGCTTGATTGTTTCTCTGTTTTGCTGTGTCTTTATAAATGTAAAAATCTCCTTTCAGCATACATGCATATATGGTAGTTACCTCAAAATGATAGTAGACTGCATAAGTTTTTACATTATGATACTTTTGGGGAGAAACAGTGGCAGATGCCTTGCTAAGGAATTCGAGCTAATGGTATGTGCGTCTTCCAGCCACAGAGACTGCAGATAGGTACCAACTTTTCCATCTCATCCTTCCTCCATGCAGGAGATGGGGGATCATTAGGACTGCCTAGTTTTCCTGGCTTTTGTTTTTGTAAAAGGAGGATAGAAACTGCTGAGTTCTCATTCACTTTCCTTTTTTTTCTTTTTTTTTTTTTTTTTTTAAATTACTATTCTTTTTTTGTTGCATAATGGTTTGTTTATAGCTTGTATATCTGCATGGGGATTGATGAGGAGTTGAATGAGAGCTTACGGCTTGGGATTAAAGGGAGAGCAGGGACAGGTGCCATTACAGTGGGAATCTGCTACAGGCCACCTGACCAGGAAGACTGAGTGGATGAGGTTGTCTAGAGACAAGTAGGAGCAGCCTTATGTTAACAAGCCTTAGGCCTCATGGGAGTCTTCAAGAGCCCTGATATCTGTTGGAAGGACAACACAACAGAGCATAAGCAATCCAGGGGGTTCCTGGAATGCATTGATGATAACTTCCTTCTCCAAGTGGTAGAGGAGCCCGTGAGGAGAGGTACTATGCTGGACCTTGTTCTTGCCAAAAAGGAGGTGCTGGTAGGAGCTGTTAAGATCAAGGGCAGCCTGGGCTGTAGTGATCATGAAATGGTGGAGTTCAAGATACTTAGGGCAGCGAGCAAGTTCACTACCCTCAGCTTTGGGAGAACAGACTTTGGCCTCTTCAGAGATCATGGTAGAGCCATGGGATAAACCCCCAGAGGGAGGAGAGGCCCAAGGAAGCTGGTTTAGGTTCAAGGATCATCTCCTTCAAGCTGAGAAGTGATGCGTCCCAACGAAGAGAAAGTCAGGATGCCTGTGTGGATGGACATGTAGATCCTGGACAAACTCAAAAGGAAGCCTACAGAGGATGGAAGCAGACTGGTGGCCTGGGAGGAGTACACAGAGGTTGTCCAACCAGCCAGGGATCAGATTAGGAAAACTAAAGCCCTGATAGAATTAAATCTGGCCAGGGATGTCAAAGGCAACAAGCTTCTATAGGTACATCGGCTACAAAAGGAACACCAGGGAAAATGTGGTCGCTCTCTTGAAGGATACAGGAGACCTGGTTCCTGATAGTGCAGAAGGCTGAGGCACTCAATGACTATTTTGCCTCAGTCTTCACCAGGAATTGCTCCAGCCACACTGCCCAAATTGCAGAAGGCAAAGGTAGGGACTGGGAGAATGAAGAATTACTCCCCACTGTAGGGGAAGACTAGGTTCAAGACTGTTCAAAGAACCTGAAGGTGCCCAAGTCCTGATGAGATGCATTTGTAGGTCATGAGGGAACTGGTGGAGGAAGTGGCTAAACCACTATCCATTGTATTTGAGAAGTTGTGGCAGTCTGCTGAAATTCCCACTGACTGGAAAAGGAGAAACATAACCCCCATTTTTGAAAAGGGGAAAAAGGAAGGCCCAGGGAACTGCAGGTCAGTCAGTCTCACCACTGTACCTGGCAACATCACGGAGCAGATCCTCCTGGAATCTGTGCTAAGACATACAGAAAATAAGAAGGTGCTTGGTGGCAACCAGCGTGGCTTCAGTAAGGGCAAATTGTGCGTGACATACTAGGTGGCCACCTACAGCAAGATTACAGTGTTGATGGGTAAGGGAAGGGTGACTGATGTAACCTACATCCAGACTGGGAGCCCCCAGTGCAAGATAGACATGAACCTCTTGGAGAGAGTCTAGAGGAGGGCCACAAAGATGCTCAGAGGGCTGGAGCACCCCTCCTCTGCAGACAGGCTGAGAGATTTGGGGCTGTTCAGCGTGGAGAAAAGAGAAGACTCCATGAAGGCCTCATTGCAGCCTTCCAGTAACTAAAGGGGATTTACAGGAAAGCTGAAAAGGGAGTTTTTACCGGGGCATGTAGTGGTAGGACAAGGGGAAATGGCTTTAAGTCGAAAGAAAGTAGGTTTAGATTAGATATTAGGAAGAAATGCCTTCCAGTGAGGGTGGTGAAGCATTGTCACAGGTTGCCCAGAGAAGCTGTGGAGTCCCCATCCCTGGCAGTTTTCAAGGTCTGGTTGGATGGGGCTTTGAGCAATGTGGTTCAGTGGGACATGTCCCTGCCCATGGCAGGCGTTTGGAACTAGATGGCTTCAGTGTATAGCAGAGATCCACATTCATTATTCCTCACCAGACTATTTCAGTGAATGTACTGCTGGAGCTGGGGCAGCAAAAAGGAAAAAAAACATTGAATCAGGAAAAAAAAAGGGGGCGTTTTCTGAAGCTGTTTGTGTTAAAAATATCAGTGAGAAAAATAACTGCACGAAGCGAAATTTTTTGTTTTCTGCTCTGTTACTTCTGGTTGTGTAAGTGAAGAGTGCTCGGCTTGAACTTGGAATAATGAGTGTGATTTATGGTCTGTTTTTGGAGCACACTGATTGTGAAATTAGAAGATTGAAGCTAACAGGTTTATTGATCTGCTGGGTTATGGCTTTGTGTCTCACAATGTGGCAAAGCTGGCAGTAAAGACACTCCACAGGAGACAAGGCCCTTTGGCAGAGACAGGGTTGCACTGCAGATGTGGCCAGCTGAGACCAGCCCTGCAGCCACCTCCTCTCCCTACTTGGAGCTCCTGAACAGCATGACCCTCTCGCAGCTGTGGCTGAGATGAGTAGAAATACCCTATGGCTGGTGAGGCTGGCACTGCCTTATGCCCCTTGGATTGAACTGCAGGGGAAAGGGGCTTAATCTGGGATAATGCTCCAGCCTCTTCCTGGCAGCATCACCTCCGAGCCTTCTCGCTCCAGCTGGAGAACAGGAACATATAAGTGTGCCATATGCCTCAGACCTTACGTGACGGCAGTACGCATCTCACTATTTGCTGCCTTGTTACTAGGACAACCTTCCTATTTATCCATTTGTTTCCAACTTCAGTCTGATACATCATCTGCCCTGACTTTGCTGGAGTGGTCTGTTTGGCACTCAGGCGTGCTTTGATGGGCTTCAAATGTATCTCGCGTAGCTAACTATCACTTACACAGGGAAAACATTTTCCACCCCCCTAACCAAAGTCATTAGAGAGGTCTGTATTGGATTTTAGATTTTTAATTAGAGTGTATCTGTGCATGTTCACACAAAGATATTAAATATTACAGTTGTTTGTGCATTTTAGGCTGTTAATGGAAGGAAGTCTTCTATCAATGTTCTCTAGTGCTAGTAGAGCAGTTTAAACTCCATTCCCTTCTTTCCCTGTCATTCCCATACCTTTGGGGGGGGCTTGTTTGAATATATTTATCTGTAAATATGGCCCAAATATTCCTCTTAAGTTTTTATAAGCTTGAATTAGTTTTTCCTGGGTGCATGAATAATATATGCTGCAGAATATATGTGTTTTAATAGTGTCTTTGGTAATCTATGTACAATTTCAACCACAAGTTATAAGAGGCAGTAGAAAATCTGTGTTAACATTGTTTTACGGTAAAAAGTGACCACATTTTTTTTTTTCTTTTTTTTCCCACTTAGCTGTCCCGTTTCCTCCAAGTCACCGGCTCACAGCTAAGGAAGTGTTTGATAACGATGGAAAACCTCGTGTGGATATCTTAAAGGCACACCTTATGAAAGAAGGGAGACTGGAAGAGAGCGTTGCTTTGAGAATAATAACAGAGGGAGCTTCGATTCTCCGCCAGGAAAAAAATTTGCTGGACATAGATGCACCTGTCACAGGTTAGTATGGAGTTATGGTGATGGAGAGGTATGGTTGCTGGCAGGGACGTGTGAAGTAATGCCTTGGCTTATATGGCTTCCTAAGGTGCTGAAAGGCAGCTGGAAAATCATTTTTTCTCTCCGCGATACTTGATTCGCTCTTTGTCTGCTACCACTAGGATAATGGAGGCCATCAAGCAGCCTGTAATTTAGAGGAAGGAATCACATTTGCTGAGCCCCTTCCGTTTCTAAGGCAGAGAACATTTTTAGTCTTTAGGAAAAGATTAGAACTCCTTTCTGAAACTTGAAAAGTTATCTGGCCTTTTGCTCCAGGTATTAATTTTCCGTAATTTTATAGACGTTCTTTACTGTAGTAGCACTGGTCAGACATGCAGGCAGCTTTGGGCTCAGAACCTCATGAAATTCAGCAAGACCAAGTGTAAGGTCCTGTATATGGTGCCTTCATACAATCACATGAAGGAGCTATGTCAGAGTAAGTGGAATTTTAATTAAATGTTTAAGAAATAACAAGTGAAGAAAAAAATTAGCAGAATCCCAGTTTGTGTTGCCTGGGGGATTAATAAATCGTGCCAGTTGCAGAACCTATCCTGCCCTTGACTATCAAACACCCACTCATTTATCCTCCAGAAATGCCTTATATTTGAATTTCCTTCGCTAATTGTCTCCTGCCTCTGCCTGCATTCTGAATGTATGAATGCATTTGCTCGCTCTAATGTGCCTCCTCCCATGTTTTTTTGTTGCTATCGCATATGAATGCATTTTTGGCAAGTAATTGATCTGTGGCGTACAAAGTTAGCTGGGGGGCAAAAGCTGTCTAATTTCAGGCAGTTTAAACTGTGAAGCCAAAGTATAAGCCTTGTTTCAAGAAGGCAAGTCCTTTTATCACTTCTGTTTCTTGGGAACTCTGACAGAAGTACAAGAAACAGGATTGTCTGCTACAGAAGAATGGTTACGGATCTTTATTAGCAATACTGGTAGTAGTCACCAAAACCCACAAAGAAATAACAAAACCTTCATTTTCAGGAAACATTCTCTGAAACAGAGGAGTGTAGTGTCTGGACTAGAACGATACTCAAGTTATTAAGGCTTGTAATTTTTAAAATGACATCCAACTAGGGGATTGTAGCTTGACCTGAAGAGGCAATGTGTATCATCTTGTGGAGTAATTAGCTTGTCGTGCTGCCATACAGTTCTGATGGAAAAGCTGTCAATCATACTGCAGCTCATGGATGAATAAAGGAAATAGAATGAATAAAAGGATCCACTTAGTTGACTGAGAAAAATGTTCTAGAGACATTTTCTTTGACACTTTGGAATAAATGAAAGAAGTCACAGAGATGCATGCAATACCTTTGTCCATAGCTGAGTGGCAGACACACAGAAAATGGTGCCTTTCTATGGTGGTTTTTTTTTTTTTTTTTTTAAGAGTTTAGGAGGACAGCTCTTGTGTGTTGTGTCCCAGCTGATTTCCACAAGCCCGTGTTTAATGTTCTCTCTCTTTTTAATTTTTCTCTTTAAATTTTTTTCTTGGATGCTTTTGAAAGTATTGGAATTGTTCTGAATTATATTTTGGGATTAATCTCCTGAAGTTCACCCCATTGTATAACACTGGTATAATTTAAGTCTTTGATTCTTTTTGCAGCTGAGCCTACATCTTGCTTTGTTCCTGCTTTTGAAATTATTCTCACGTGGTGATTGTGATACTGCAGCATTCTTCAGGTTGGCTGTAGCTACTCTCTTTTAAGCTAGCGTAGGAAAGCTGGGCTCCTATTGCTTGTTAGCAGGGTAGCTGAGAAGTGCTAATCTTCTGTATGAACAAACATGAAAGCTGTAGTTATGAAAGCGATCATCAAAAGAGGGAAAAAAAATAAATTGTGAGGGGGAGGCTGAGAAAGCTTATGAGGCATGTTGCTGTGGGCCTGACAATTTTCTTTGTATGAGTAGTATGACAGCAGGTGACTGGATAAAGAGAATATCAGTTGACTGATGATGTGGTGGAAGTGCCAGGTATACAGGCAGTCAAGAAATAAGTATGGCATAGAGGAAAGCTTTTTTCAAACATTTGGAAGAAAAAACAAACCCATTGATTCAGTGGAGAAGAAAATAAATTTTATACAAGCAAAGCAGTCTTGTTGAAGAGTGACAGCCATAAATAGCTAATAAATCCCACTAACACAGAATCCTTTGTGGGAGATGCATTCATCTTTTAGGAATATATCCCTGTAGCTGGTTTATGAGATGGTGATAATCAAAAAGAAGAAAGAGAGAAGAGCGTAACTGTTGAAGTAAGAGCACAGTGGATTAGTACAGTGATATACTTGATAAATGTTAAAGAACATGAAATTTTTTTTCTTAAAGCCTTGTGCAACTGTCCATCCATTTGGAGTTTCACTTTTGTTTAAAGGTTGATAAGATTTTCCTCAGAAAAAAATATCAGAGTTCTGTTTATAAGTGAAGTCATGTGCAATTAAGTGGCTTCATAGGAAGCCTGAATTTGAGTGAGAAAATGATAATTGGGGGCGAGTCATGCAAAGAACCTTAATGTGGAATGCACATTATTCTGCATTTATGATTATTTATTTAGTCTATTATTAATTATTATTATTATTCTGCATTCATATATAAATATTACTCTGGCTAGCTGGAAGCATCAGTGTGATTGTCATTTTGCATTAATACATTTTATTGTCGAATTTGGCAAGGTTATAAGCCTTTTGAAGTATTTCTGATGAACTTGTTGGTGATCTTAGCTCAAATTCTCATCATTTGCTACATATGTACGTGCATGCATAGTTCACTGCAGTTCTGGCTTCCAGCCAAGATGAAATATTCCTGCAGTTGTTACACGGGGCTGCTGTTTGCTGGATAGGAATCTGAACAGAGCCTGAACTAAGAAGGGATTCTCAAGTGCTCTGCTTTCAGGAGTCTTCTTGCATCAGAGAAGCATTGAGACAGCTTTGTCTTGACTTGTGAATGTGAGTTTGGAGAGATGGAGAGGATTGGGTCAAAAAAGGTGAGCATATTGAGGGGGAAGGCTGAAAGTAGGGATGAAAAGTCATGACATTATAAGGAGATGGTTCAGACTGGCCACTTGAGGCGCAAAGTTTGGGAGGAAAGGAATGGCCAGGTGACTGAGTCAGACGTTGACAGAGCATGGCTGGGTAGACAAAGTATAAAGATGAGCAGGAGGTTGGCAGGGTATTGGGACTAGCTGGACATTGCACCCAGTCTAGGAGGTAAAGGGGCACCTGGTGGGGTGGGCCTGGCTTCAGAGTGACAGCTGTGGTAGAAGCAGTTTCCAGTACAGACCTGTCTCATGATTGGCAGCAGCGAGGCGCTGGCACAAGGGTTGCGAGATCATCGGGGTTTCCAGGGTGTGGAAGAAGCAGGTCAGGCACCCTAGGCTACCAGGACATTTTCCAGTTGCCTGCAGCACCATGGGGAATGTCCATGCTGACCTTCACCCCCAGGGAAACAGCAGTTGGCAAGGGGACAGGGAGCCGGCTTCCACAAATGGATTGTTCCTGCCTTCTTCATCTCTGACCTCTTCACTTGCAGAAATGTGATCTTTGTTTTAAGCTTGTGGTTGATCTAGAACTACTAGACTACAGAAGTTTAGTGTTGAAAGGAAAGATGCCTCTATGGCAGCTTTAGAACTTCCAGTTTGTGTTGTGTTCATAACAATATAATGACTCATGGAGAAATTGGCTCATTTTTAATTGGGTTTGTTTTTCTAGAAGGCTAAGGAAGTGTATCTCTGAACCTCCCTCATGGCAATATTTGCTGAATTCATACTCCAAAGTACAGTTGGGAATGCCAGATTTATAATTACCTGGGTAGCATTATGTGGCTTTGTGATAGGGATTCATTATTATACAGAGTGATTTGGGCAAGTGATAAACACTACCCTTTCTTTCCATGATGACTGACTAATGGCCTGCATGTTTTTAGGGGCACTCACTTTCAGATCTAAAATCTGCTGTTCTTAAGTACTGAACATTCTTAATTGCAATCCAAGCAATGTGTCCCTTTGACTTCAGTACATGGGTAACTTTTCCAGTGCGTGAATATATGTACATGCCTTTGTGTGTTTTAGAATTGTCAATAAAATTTTATGTTATTTGGATTTTTAAATGCTCTATGTCAGCAAAACAAGTTTAGGTAAAGCTTTTGATGGCAATGTTGTCTTGCTTGGTTCCCAGTCTGTAAAGGGGACCTTTTAGCTCACCTCTGTTTTGGAGACAGACAGTAATTCACACATCTTTATGAGATATTGCTGTACTGAGTTATGCTGAAAGTATGTAAGCAAGCTGACACGCTGTCTTCAGATTAAGGTTTGTGTAAGTTTTGTAACTGGAGCACATTTCTTACAAGTGAAGAGACCACAGCTTGAATTGCTCAGTGCCTGAGTAGACTTCATTCTGTCACCACTGCATGGAAAAGAATTCGTAGCATAGTGCATATGCAAGAGAGGTTGTACTCAAAGCCTTAATTCTGCTTTTTTTCCTCCCAACATTTGTGGTGTTCACTTTAATTACTAGGTGCATGATTTATTGACATTAATGGGCCTCATTTTACTGGTCCTTTTCCTAGCAACCAAACCTGCACTTTTGGAACATGATAAATTGTTGTTTGCCAACATCTGCAGAAATTACCAGCTATGACTGGTTAAATACTATTATTAATCTGGAAGGGCTGGGATTAATATACAAAAACTAAAAAATCATATTGCAGATTTTGATTTCAACAGCAAAGTAGCTGATGTCAATAGCTAGTTTCGGCTTCAAAGCTAGCAGGTTGTGCTATATGACCTTCCCACCTTAATGTTTCTGTGATTTTAATTTTTACCTTGTTAAATGACGTACTTAACTACAGGATAGACCTAGAACTGTAAGTGGTATGTTTGTTAAATATCTGATGTGGTACATCTTTGCTTGTACCTTTTGGATTATTTTTCTTGAGGATTATGTTAGATTTACAGATACTGAATGAAAATAGCATGATATCTTTTGCACATACAACTGCACAAGTGAGTAAGCTTGAAAGGTATGTGTATTGGTGCTTTTAAGATAAGTGTTTTGTTTTTAAGAGAGGTCAATGTCTGTTTTAAAAGTAATTAACATGTGCTCTGTTTCTTCTTACCACATTTGACATCTCTCATTTTTTGTGCTTGGTGTGCAGTCCTTTTAGTTAATATCTGCCATCATTATTAAAAATAGTTCTCTCCAGTATATTAAGAATACAAAAACTTTAGTCATATTCATTTTTATAAGCCTGTGCTTTTTGGCATATGGTACTGATATGTAATGAATGAACATCACCTGGGCAGCTGCTGTGTACAGATGTTCTCAATTCTATTTTCTGGATGCCACCATGAGCAGTGGCCATGATGGTGGTTTCTGACTTGATGACTGTAGCCTGGCCATGTGCAGGCAGAGGGGGCAGCATTTCTTACTCCTCCGTTTAGAAAAAATTGGAAAATAGCTAAAAGAGAATATACTTCTGTTTTAAACCTTCGTGTGCTTGATTGAGATGCTCGCCCATTTTCAAAGCTTTCTGAAATGCCATGTGCATGCTTCTTGTTGTGGGACTGTAAGAGAGCACTGGATGAAGACAGAATAAAAGCTTATTCTTGCAATGTAGAAAGTGTCTCAGTCTCTGCAGGTCCTCTGCTTGGACATAGTGTTTTCCTCTACTAGTCCTGGTTTTTGCCAGCTCCCATGTTTACAGCTGTGGTAGATGCACGGAAACTACTGTTGCTTATAGAGCCTTCCTTGTTATTCCCTTTGCATCACATAAGGTAAGGTGTGGATGTATTTTCCATAGGTGTATAAGTACTATACTTGTGCATACTAAGGGGAAATATTTGCCATTTCATTGTAGTGTCTTTGGGTTCAAAACTCCATTGGCTTGATTGAATGTCGCAGTGGTACAGAGATACAACTAAAATGTTTAATTGCTTGTAATGTTTTTATTTTATTGGACACACAGTTTTTGGAATTTGAACTCTAAATTGATGGGAGGGGAAAGGTCGTAGGCATCTGGAGGCAGCCTATGTGGGAACAACTGTGGCAGCTCTGGTGACCTTTGGAAATATGTGCGTCATAGGTCCATAAAACCTGCAAAGGGAAGCCCTTTCCTGCCAGCATGTACCTTTATGATCTTTGAGGCTTCCGGATAGTCTCTGCGTACATTATTCCATGGGATGGTAGGGTCTTCTGGACCTGAACTTTTTCTCATGTTCCACATAACATTTTTCCTTTGCCCAGTTTCTCTCATTTAGTAGCATGAAATAATATTGGTAGGTTGCTAGTGCTGTGCAAGTTAAAACTTTGTAAGTATCAAGAATTTGTAGCTAAGGTATCAGTGTTAAAATGAGCTACTAAAAGTATTTATGACCACATTATATTAAAAGGCAATAGTATTTAAAATTACATTGAAATGTAGCACAAATGATCTGATCCAACTGGAGAGTCAAACAAAACAGTTCTTTCTGATTCTTATCTTTGAAGCAGTTTAAGATAAGATTTCAGCAAGAAAACAAACAAGATGCTTATTAGAGGCCTACAAGTATTGTAAGATCTGTCTGTACGAGCACAACAAAGTATGTCTAAAATTAACAGTTCCATAAAAACAATTTTAGTTCAAATTTCTTTATTTCACACATAAGTAAATAAATTTGTACTCTAAACCCTATGTACTGTGGTTACTGTTGAAGAAACTATTGAATTTCCAGTACACATATAACTAAAATATTTCCTTATGTTTCATGAGAAAAGCATTTACATGGTCAAACTCTAAAACATCTTCCTGAGTGGCTGGTGTCTTCAGACTCACAAGTCTGAAAGCTTAATTGCTGGTTTGAAGTCTACATGCCTGTAACTCCTGAGGGGAAGAAGTGTTCTTTTCACTTCTTTGCCATAATGCATTCAGTAAAGTTATCTTTTAAAAGGATCTTTAATTCTGTTTGTGGTACTAAAATTCTGCAGTGAGGTCTGCCCTCCAAACAGGGTACTGATTACAGCATGACACTTTTTTCTGGATCTTAGAAATACTTGAGAGTTGCAAATGTTCCTGGTGACAACTGTGTCAATTTGAGTCTCTGCTTTGTGCCGGAATACACTCCCTATTCGGACCAGTAACACCTGAGAATTGGACATATTTGAGCAAATTATTCTCACTCTCAGAATAAATGGCCTGCAGTTAATTCTCCTTCATCACAGGGAAATTAACTTTGCCTGCAGTGAGGTACGTTTGAAGTAAACTTGTTTCTTTCTTAATATCAATTCACAGTGTTGTTTGCATAAATGAGATTTCAGCAGAACAGATTGAAACCAGGAAGTGGAAGAAAGGGAATATATCAATAGCACCATCTACTCTTGTATCCCTCTTGAAAACAAATGATAGTCCAATTGTTTTTACATGCCTGTATTAGGCAATTGTGCTCTCTGACTTAAATTAATTAGACTTTATGAAGAATTGTTCGCCATAATCTTTTAAAATGTGTTAGATATCTTCTTTTTTTAATGTAACATGAACACAGTTTGCTGTTGCAACAATTATTTCCCGTTATATATCACTGTTGAGTATCATTAACCTACGGAAAACCTGCATTTTAAGCTTATATTAAAAATAATTTATCATACAAACATACTGTTGAACAGCTAAAGTGAACTTGATTGGATCCTTTATTTGGCTAGCTGATTAAAACTGACACTACTCCAGCTATTTTGCATGTTTTATTGAAAACTCATAATACATCAAATCACTTGTGGCTTAAAAACTGGGACTTCCAAAAGAAGGTGAAGATGTAAGGCTCTCTGTATTTAAACTTTTTTGATCTGTTCTTCCCTAAATGCTTCTGTCAGTTCCAGATATAGATTGAAATATGCCTGCCTGCATCCCTGATAGAACAAAGTGATTGTGTCTTGTAGCTTAATTGACCTGCTTCAGACATTAGCATCTGACATTTTGGCAGAGCTGATGTTTTCTAGTAGCAGCTGCTTAAATCTAACGTTATTGCCAAGACAGTGGATGCTACTGACTGTATTCTTTACAACTACCTCATCTGTTCTTATAAATAATCTATCTATGGTTCACTTTCTTTGGTGCAAAAATTATAGGCAAATAAGCCAAACTGAAATTGTGGACTCTGAAGTGTCCTTCAGATATGGAGCTTAATTTGATGCTGTGAAATGGAGGATCAAGTATGTATTAGGCTTTAAGTCAGCACAGGAACTGGATTGATTAAAAAATAACCACGAGCATAAATACAAAAACAACTGCTTGCAAATACCTAAGCCTCTAGGACTTTGTTCTTGCCATCTTTTATTCAGTGTGTGGGTGGTTTGTCATATAAATACTGACAGCACAGTATACCATCTTAGCATTTCTTCTAGGGCTGCTCAAAGCAGACACAGTACCTTATAGCTGTGCTGTTTATTATAGCTTTTCAAATATATTTTTAAACATATATCAGGTTTCTTACTTGCTTTGCAGTTATGTAGTGGCACAACAGTTAGAACTGGGTCTTTGATACTTGGATTCTTTTTTGCAAATAACCATAATGTTTGTACTTTGTAATCCTCATTAGAAGGAGAGTACTTTTGTTCTTGCCTTTCTTATTCTCTTAGCTTTGCCTGGTTATTCCTCCTTTTGATTCTCACCGCAGGTTAATTTTACTCAATCTTAGGTCGTAGTCTGTATTAGCAAAGGATGTGGGAATGCAGTGGGATCACTGCTGAAATCACAGCCCCCCATGTTCCTTTGACCCCCCGTTTTGCATGGAGCAGCTACTGAAATGAATAAGAGCTAGAAGGGGGCAGAGGGAAATTCCAGCATGTTTGCCTTCCCCTCAGGAAACAAAAATCTACTAGTCACACATGACCCATCTTTCTCTACTTTGTGTGTCATGATTTATTCGTGCATGAGACTGGAAGGGGGATTCATTTGGGCTTAATCACATTGTACCTGCAACAGCTGGAGAGCAGCTGCAGTGTAGAAATCAAGAAAAAGAACTAGAGGAGTGCAAGGGGGCAAACTAGGAGCAAGTCAGAGACAAACAGTGTTTAGTGTCAGCTCATGATTGCCACTTGGAGGTTCCACTGTGTTCATCTGGTTTGGGAATTGCTGTACAGGTGTGTGCCTCTGTTGTTTTGTCTGGTTGCGTTTTGGAGCTAACCCCAGCTGTCTCCTGCCTTCATCTGTGCTTTATTTTTGTGTGTCTAACCTTTCACCGAAACCTGACTGAGAAGCACTGGCAAGTGCAAAGGGGATAACTAGCAGGTTCCTTCTTAAAGAGATACTCTATAAACATTACCTGTCATCACGTAGAAAGAGCATGACTCAAAGAGCATTAGAAGTTGAAAATGATACTTGTAGAAGGATGCCATTCTGGGATGGGTGGTTCTTCTACTTCTTCCTGCCTTGACATGCTTTTTCATTAGTATTTTAATTTATCTAAGAATTATTACCAGAACTGAGAGAGAAGCTTTCTCTATTTCGTTTTCTGCTTTTATCTAGAGAAAACATTTATAGAACAATTTCCAAGTGCATATAATATCCTCTCTGAATATATTGCCTTTTTCAATGAAAACATAAATCTGATATAGTTATAAATATTCTAATTGGTTTAAAAAAAATCCGTATTTTTAAACAGTCTTTACACTCTAAAAAATCCATAATATCTAAATAAATGCACCAGTTATGAATATTAATTGTGCTGAACAGGTGCATCTTTCCACACCGCAGTTTCAGATTTCAGAAAGTCTCAGCAAGTGTCACAGGGAATTCTGGCAGTAACGTACGTGATTTGTACTGGTAGTATGTCAAGCCATAACATTTTCCTTTGATGCAAGGGTCATTATGTACTTCTTTTAGGGCATCAAATCATGAAATGGTGAGTTTCAAATTATTCCTTGGTGCTGTCTCTGCAATGACTGTGTTTGCTCCTGCTCCTCTTTTCTATTTGCTTTGGGCATCTAAATCTAGTTGAAATTTGTGTATTGATACCACTTAGGATGCTAACTACTTCCTGATAAAATTTTTATGATAAATGAGGAGGATCTTGCTCCTCATCCTCTGATGAAAATTCAGCAAGAATTAAATGTCCTAGAGGAATCTTATGTCCTAGAGGAATCTTATGTCCTATGCTATTTTGTCATGCCCTTTCTTTATTGTATGTTGAGCTCAGCAGTTGTGTTGAACCTTGTGGATTGTTTGGATTAAGTCAGTGTTGTCGTTTTCTGTGACGTTTTTATAGACCCAGCTATGTCGTCATCTTTAAAGCAGGCAGCCTAAAGGCTCGATGGCAGTGGATTAAGCTCCAGTTTCAGAGCCTGTGACTGAATCAAATCCAGTCTTTTGGTGCTCAGCACGAGGGGAGGTGCTGCAGATAAACCTTCTGGATCATTAGGTGTACCAGCATCGTTGCTTTCAGATGTTACATCAGAAAGCTGCCTTGTTGAATATTCGACAGCCACTCTTACACCCCTTCTTGCTCCAAATCTACTTCTGCAAGAAATTCTGCCTTTACAAGTGGAAGACACCACAAAAGTATTGTTTCAATCAAAATAGGTTGAATTTAGATATCAAAATGAACTGCTTATGAGAGTTAACTATATCCAGACAAAAAAAAAAAAATTTCTGAATAGTCAAGTAGGTAAAATTCAATCAATTGTGTCAGATTTATTCTTTATCAACCTATGTTAATAAAGAACACTTAAAAGTATAATTTTTAATCTATAGCCTTAAAAAATCCCATGGAAAATAACACACAACACACTTCAGCTCATTCTTCATGAATGTTCTCTTTTGTTCTGCTGCCCTGTGTCCATACAGCTCGAGAGCTGCGGTGTGACCATGTGGGCTGGGGACATTGCTGGTGGCCACAGAAATGAAGGCTGTGACTTCAGCCCTCGACGAAGTGGCAGAACACTTCCATTTTCTTTCTGCTCGGCTTGTTTTCTGTCACAGGCAATAGCTGGAGTTGTCTAGAGCAGTAAATTATGAAAGCTAATGCTGCGTCTTTGTTCCACTTCATTTCCTTTAGTTTTCATCAGACTTTAAGAGGAGGAAAAGTTAGTCTCAGTGCAGGTACACAACTAAAAGAAAGTATCGAGAAGTAAACCTAAGAGGTGTTTGTGACATCAGCCTTCATACATAAAACTAGATCATATTTTTTCCCCCAAATAATCTAAAAAACTTCAGTTGAAAAGATGAAATTCCTCTAAGGAACGTCATCTTTAGATTCGAAACAAATAAGATCTGTGTCTCTAAAAGGCAGTTAATTATTAGTGCCTACGGCAGGTGATAGCCAGTTCACCAAAATTTTACTTGAAATGTGATTAGCATTAGCAAGACAGTGTTGACTAAGCTGCTCTCTGACAACAATAAAGCAATAATTGTTACAGATTTGGAGGTGATTTGTATGCTATATTTGTTACTGTATTGATTGATAGCAGCAGATTAAAAATAAGCTTGTAGTCTGTTTTTTCTCTAAGAATTACTTGGAGTTTGAGGTGGTTTTTGTTTGCTTGTTCTGTTTTTATTAAGCTGTCTGCTAAGGGAAATAGACTTGATCACTATAGTGGGACTAAAACTTCATTTTCCAAACACACATAGTGATTATTTATGGGCATAACCACCTCTTAATAGAGGACCAGTATTGATTGCAATTAAGTCATGTGTAAAGTAGTAGTCCCTCTTTGGAAATCCAGTGGCATCTCACCTAGATTTACTGTAAAGTTAGTGACAATGCATTAAGGAGATGTGCGGGCAGAGGACACCAAGCATGGTGCAGAATACTTCTATGGCTCCCTGAATCCTTGTTGAGGGAACAAGTGTGTCCTGAGTAAAACGATGATTTTAGCTGTGCAAAATGGCTTTCAGATCGTTGACGCCAGTCTGCGTTTTAAGAAGTGCTACTGCTTTTTGTGGCATAGAAGTTTGAGGCTTCAGATTACAAAGGCTCTTACCCAATGCAGGATCTCCTCCTGAAGGCATGAGCTTAAAATGTGGCTGGTTGAAGATGCCATCTGGTGGCTTTCATTTGGTATGTCTGGCTGCTTCCTGATGCACCTGCCATCAAGGCCATACATTCTTTAATGTGCAGGAGAGAAAGAGTAACTCTAGTGGCTAGGCCAGAACACAGAAGTCTCAAACTTTTGCTACAGACACAGGCTGGAAGACGACCACAAGTGTGGGAGGGAAGATAAGCATAAGCAATTAATGGAAGTCAGCATTTCACTTTGGAGTTCTCATTTCCTTTTTCTAAATGAGCATTTGGGAAACATTTCAGTTTATCTTACTTGGGGAGGCGGTGAAGAATCTTTGCTTGGTAAAGATTTTTATGGTAGAAGGAAACGTGTTTCAATTACATAAGCAAAAATTCCAAGTTTTTGCATTAGTTGAGCAAACCTTGGTGTTGCGTGTGTTCTAAAACCTCAAGGCATGCAGTTTTTTTAATCTATAAGAATATCAGGAATATAAATGTCATCTTTCCTAATTTTGTATAAAACTTTTTTTCTTTGAGGAAAGCTTTTAAGGTCTAACATTAATTGAATGGGTAAAGGTTAAAATTTTGTAGCAGTAGCAGTTATTCACTGTGCTATTGAAGCTAAATTACTCACTTTAGCTAGTTTAAACAAAATCAAAGCCTTAGTTTGCCGGGACATCTTATCGTCTCATAACATTTCCAGGTTGTTTGGCTCTTATTTCATCATGCTCTTTGCCTAGGCTCCAGGGACATACTCTCCAAACTAAAGCTTTTTTCAGTAGAAGTTTCATTCAGTGGTGAAGAGAATGTGATTTTTGGTTGGTTGGTTGGTTTTTTCCTACATTAAGCCTTTTCCTTAAAATGACAGAATAATTTAAGTCTGCTAGTACCTTTGGAAGTCACATGGTGCTGCCCCTTGTTCAAAGCAGGGCCAGGTTCAAAGGTAAACCAGGGTAAATTTTGCCACTTCTTAACTAATCCATCTTCTTTCCAGCTTGCACACGTTCCTCCTTGCCTCTTAACATGATGTTTCTGAGCAGACCTCCTGCTGTTCCAACTGTCTAATGAGGGAGGCTAACTACACAAAAGCCATCATATTCTTCAGGCATCATGACTATCCCTCTTAGTGTCTGCTCCTGTTTTGTCAATTATCCATATTGTCTGTTTTGCTCCAAGAACACCAGTGACTCATCTGAGCTCAGATGATTTCATGCTAAGCCTCTGAAACATTTCTTTGATTCTTCGTAGAAGAAGGACCATATGCAGTTCCTTTTACCTCTTTGTTCTTTCCCCTTGGTGACTTTATACTTGAGAAGTCTGGCCTTGGAAGAATTGTTCTCAGCACTGAGTTATCTGTCTTCTCCAGACCAAGTCCTTTCACACGTGTTTCCTGGGAAAGGCAGTGCTGACATTTCAGTTGCCATTAAAAGCTATTACTCTGCAGTGTGCCGCTGGTGGCTCTTCCCCACTCAGCTTACCAGAGGGTATGGAGGAGAGCGTGGTGTTCAGAGGCTGTTTTGAGTGCCCAGCAGCTGTTTCATCTGCACCCTCCTTGTCCACTACCCTCTCTGTCTGCCTCTGGACTCACAAAGCATTGCTTATGCAAGACTTTGAAGAAAGAGTAATAATGAAGAGGATGTGTTCACTTGATCTCCCAACTGAAACCCTGGTCACCAGGATAGTTAATGTTTAAACAGTCATTTGGTGTCCTTGGGAATACCTGGGTACAGAATCTGACTTGCAAAAAATCTGACTGGTACCTTAATTCCATTCTGAGGTGGCCCAAATCTCTTCAAACTTTTGGAAGCAAACTAACAGTTTCAAGCCCTTTTAGTATTTTGGGGCATAGGGGTATTAAAAAGGACTTTGCCAAAGTATTTTATTTACAGGAAAGCATGGTAAAAGGTATTTCAGTGAGAAGGGTATGTTTCTAGTTGCAGCAAATTATAATGACAAGACTTTTGTGGAAAATACAGATGTGAATGGTTAGAATTTTTTATTTGGTGTCTATTCTGCTGCATTTTCCATTTTTTCTTGTGAACTAGAAACCTTTTCCAGTAAACAAGTATTTATACCTAGAGTGTGTACCGTATGTGATCTCAAAGCACTATTGTTACAGCTGATAAATGTGCTGTGTGGGTGCTCTATCAGTTGGGAGGCTCTGGTGTATTTGCATGCATACGAGGAATAGTGTAATTAACCACATTAAACTGAATAACACGCAGCCTCCCCATTGTTTTTCTTTATGGGTGTAATTAGATGCTGAGAGAACTATAGCAGGAAATAGGAACAGTTTCCTCCTGCCACCCCTCAAACAAGTTTCAGTTCCAATTAAAATAAATTGCATTTTCAACCAGAAGAGATGACTCACGTGATATCTGTGTCGTTTAGAAACAGGCACAGAAAGTCTGGTGTAGAGGTAAGTACTAGAAAGGAGAAAGCAGAGGAGGGTAATTTAGAAAATCCAGCCAATAGGAATTCAAAAGCTAATTCTTTGAATTGCTCATTCTTCAATGAGGAATTTCTACAAGAGTTGAGTAACAGGGTGGGAAAGCGTCCTCACAAGATTTTGGGTATTAGAGGGTTTTTTAGTTAAATTGTGTGATGTGCTTTGGCACTGACTGAAGAGTGAAGGTTTATAGTTATATGTATTTTTTTAAAAAAACCTTTATCTTATGAGACTTCTTAATGAAGAAATAACTTTCTGCCCAGCAGCTTCCTGTTTTGGTCCGTCAGATGTTCCCAGTGTGCATTCCTGCACTGCTGTGACAATAGGACTTGTAAAATAAACAGAAAAGAGAACCCTTCATTATGATGCAGTTAGAAGGAAAGATAAGATTTTTTAATTACTGTTTTTGCTGAAAAACCATGTGTTTTATGTCACAAATAAAAACAGTGGTTTGGTTTTGAATGTATCAATAAGAAATGAAAAAAACAACCACATAGTGAAAATCATGTGAAAAAGGAAAAGCCTGGTGACTTTTACGTCTTTTGGATGGACATGACAAAGGATGGCTGTCCTTTTAGCTTAATCATACAGAAAAGCTTCAT
Source organism: Grallaria varia (assembly GCA_013396735.1). Lineage (NCBI taxonomy): Eukaryota > Metazoa > Chordata > Aves > Passeriformes > Formicariidae > Grallaria > Grallaria varia. The sequence goes on along the minus strand of VWZG01010421.1, from coordinate 248,170 downwards.
CAAGTCACAGGGAAAAAAATGCTGGGTTTTGTCCTTCCTTCAGTTTTCTGACTGTTCAAGAAGGTTTAAACATTGTAGTGAATAAAAATTAATATATTAATATTACTGTTTTCTACATGTGGAAAGTCTTCATGTCAGTTGCTCCTTAATCTGGATATCTGTGGTACCTTCTGTGTACATTGTTTCAGTCCACCAGTCAAACTGAGGAAATGTGGTGTGGGGATAATTCTTGGATCAAACAGAAGGGAGCAGGTATATTTTTAAAATGTGGTGCAGGTGTGCATTTTTCCATAGTTTCTTACTCTGCAAATGCAGTCAAGATGTGTAGGTGTGTCTGCTGGAGGACAATTTTGGCAGTGCTAATGCTTGATGGTCTTTTATGGTTATCCCTCCATGCTTTCTTCTTCTCCATTGCATAAATACCCTTTGAAGCACTTTATGCAACACGTCTTTGAGTCCAAATTCAGTAGATTTTGACTTCTTGCAGGAGAGAGAATTCCATCCTCCAAAAAATAAGCATGAACTGCAGCCTGACAAGTACAGTATTTCCAAGGTTATGGCTCATAGACTGAGTATCTTGGTGTTAGATACAGAAAAGCAAAAAATGTTAATGTTAATATAATCCAATTTTTTGATAGAAAAAGCAGATCAGTCCTACTTGTTACACTGGGATTTGAAGCAACCTCTCCTCTCTGTGAGTTTTTACAATGACTTACTTTGTGATGTTTAATACAAAGATTATAATGTAGTTCTGGACTGAAAATCTGAGCTGCATTTGGAAGATGTGATAGCAGTTCATGTCTCTGCAATTGTGTGGTAAACTTTGAAGTAAAAGCGTTGCGATGACAATTCGATTGGAAAATTAACTGCACAATGTGGAAGATGGCTCGTTCTCCTCCCACTTCTTCTCCATCCTTTCATCTAGAAAAGTAGTGTAATTCCTGGCAATCTTTTTATTTTCTCTGCAATTTTCCAGTGTCCTTGATGATATGGGAAAAAGTGCAAGCCTTAATTGCTTCCTTTTTTGAGATATGTGAAGAGATTGATCTTGATACTTTCTTTTTGCTTTTTTTTCTTTTTCCTGTTGCTTTTTTTGGGTTTAAAGTTAAAATGCTGAGACAGTTTTGTAAAACTGTCTGTAGTCGTAAATTCAGCTCATTAGATAAGGAATTTAGAGCATGGTCTTGTATTGTTGCTGCTCGTTTGCCAGCCACATAACTGCAAATATTTCTTTTGGTCTGATGCAATCACTGAATTATTATAAATGCCATTGTATGTATTGTCAGTCAAAGAGAGCTAAACGAGTTCTGCAGAAGATATTTCCTGAGGTGAGCAGAGCTTGGGCATCTAAGTCCTGCATTTCCTTTCACCTCCTGAAATGCTGAGCCAGTGTGTGACCCTTTCCTCCGGCGTGGCTGTGGACCTCTGGAGCAGCCTTTGTGGCCAGCTTGGCTGACTCAGGGCAGTTTTGTGGCAGCAGCCTGAGCTGCCCACTGGCTGTCCCGTCCCCCTGGGCTGGGCAGCTCCTCTTGACCCATTCGTGTTCAGGTGTTCCAGCGTGCTGAGCCCACTGAAATCTAAATCAGCGAAGATCAAATGTAGTGCTTGCCTTTTTGCTGGTTTAGTATGCCTAAGCAGCTCATTTTGCTTGAGGGTGTCTGAGAGCAGGAGCTGGAGCAAGGGGAGCGAGGGGGCTCGCAATGGCCAGGAGCACAATTAGCTGAGGCTGCCTTGAACCCTCAGGCTGAAATTACATTTGCTTGTTAGAGAAGCTGAAGGTACTCTGTCATTTCTTTGAAATAAAGTATTTTCTTGAGTGCTCGGGGAAGAATAAATACCAGTACCTGGTAAAGTCAAATGTATAGTCTGGGCCTATTTAATATGCTTTGGCTGTGCTTGTAATGCTTTTTAAATTTTCCTATGTTGTGTTAAAAAAATTATGGGAGAAATGCAACATTTCTTGCAAAGCAATCTGATATAATCCTTAAATTGCTATTATATGAAAAATCTGCTGATATTTTTCTGGGTATTTGCAGAATAATACTAAACTCAATATTTGACTCATCCTATGTCAAATAAGCTGTGATTCTTTTGCCATCAAGAAATTGAGTACAGCATGTTTTTTCACTATGATTTCTGTCTGGTAAATATGACAAAATTATACTTGTGAAATTTGCTCAGAAGGTGAAAATACTGTATTTGCTTTCATTGCAATGATTCTCTGTGGAACCAGTGTGAGGGAGGTGAACTTAAAGAAAATCTGAAATTGGTGTGTGTATGTATACACACACAAGATACAAAGCTTTCACTTACTTTCAGTTGGGTTTCAAGTTCTCTTGTGTATACGTGCACACATACTGTGCTCTGTCCTGGTGAGGCATTAGGTAGTGTATGTATTTGACATTGATTTTAAAGGTATTTGAAATGGACCTGTTACAGAGGGTCCAGAGGAGGATAGAAAAATGCTCAGAGGTCTGGAGCCCCTCTTCTGTACACAGGCTCAGAGAGGTGGGATTGTTCGGCACGGAGAAGAGAAGACTTCAAAGAGATCTCATTGCAGCCTTTCAGAACCTTAAGGGGGTTTATAAAAAGAAGAGAGGGGGACATGGGCATGTAGTGTCAGGACAAGGGGTAATGGTTTTAAACTGCAAGAGGATTCAGATTAAAAGTTAGAAATTTTTCACTCAAAGGGTCATGAAGCACTGGAACACATTGCCCAGAGAAGCTGTGGGTGCGCTGTTCCTGTTAAAGGGCAGACTGGATAGAGCCCTGAGCCACCTCATCTGGTGGAAGGTGTCCCTGCCCGTGGCAGGGGTGGTGGAACAAGATGATCTTTAAGTTCCCTTCCAACCCTAACCATTCTATGAGTCTGTGATTCTCTGTTTGTGGTGTTTACAGTAAATAAGGTAACATTGTTCCTCAAAAGGAACAACTTTGCATGAGCCAGTGCTCAGAATTATGGCTTGAACTGCAATTCTGTTTGTTAGTTGTATACTAAATGCTAGCTGCTTATATACTAGAGGTATCTCTTGATGAGGCATGTCCATACTCTGTTTTGCTGTAGTTTTCTCAGTAATTCCACCCTTACAAGTTTCATTTTGTGGTACTACAAGGAATATCAGTTTAAAAAGCAGTTTCTGGTGTCTTAGCATCCACTTGCTAGTTTTTCTCCTTTTCAGAGATTTTGAAGATCTTTGCCTCTGGTGGTAAATGATCTGCTTGCTCTAGGTTGTATCCTCTTTATCATAGAAGTATAGAATTGTTTACGTCAGAAAAGACCTCTAAGATCGTGGGTTTCAACCAGTAATCCGTCACTATTGCGTGCACATAATGCCAAGTGCCAATTCCACATGGGGTTTTTTTAACCCTTCCAGGGATGGTAATTCCACAGCTACCCTGGGCAGTGTCTTCCAGTGCTTGACCACCCTTTCAGTGAAGAAATTTTTCCTGATATCTAATCTAAACTTCTCCAGGCACAACCTTCTTTCAGGTAGTTTTAGAGGGTAATAAGGTCTCCCCTGAACCTCCTCTTCTCCAGTCCGAACAACCTCAGCTCCTCAGTTCTGGTGAGAAGCTTTAAGCTGTGTTCCACATCTAGGCTGCGGAGACCTGAAGTGATTTTTTTGGATGTCTCCTCCTCCCTCTGCCTTCTCCTTTTGCAGAAATGTTAAGCAATTGATGTGATGTTCCCATCAAGCACTCAACATCACATCTGTTTCATGTTTCAGTGAAGACTGCTTAAATAGCAAGGCTGAGAACTACTTAAGTCTGCTGAAATTTATTAAATCCTATTTTCTTGCACAAGAACCTATGGCTGAAAGTATCGTTGTGGAAGGGAATTTATATGTCTCTTTTCTGGGGAGAGCTTGACACATTCTGAGATACTCTCTTAGATTAAAAGATAGTAACTCTCAAACAGGAAAATCTAAATTGCCCGGAAGTGTCTGTTTCTTAATGCATCATAGAGTATGTTTTTGGAGCAGTTGTGCTGAGTCATCTCATACTGAAAACACAAAAGGGCCTTTGCCTGGTCAAAAGCCCTATGCAAGTTCTCCTCCAGTCATCTTCCTCCACATCTCATTCCTCCATCACCTTTCAAAGCTATTTGTGACCTTCTTGTTCCCTCTGCTCTCTACTTTCTCAATGCATCTGGCCTTGGGTCTTCCCATTGTTTCTCTTGCTCTGTGTGGAGCTCCCTTTCTCTCTCAGTCACTTCCTTTCCTCAGAAACATGTGGAATCTGTGCAAGTTTTCACATTATCTCAGCTGTCATTTAAATGCTGTGTCTGTGGACTAATACATAGATAAATATATAAATTTCTCTGAAAGTTTTTTGGGTGGGTGAAACTGAGCTGCAGGTTTTTGATACCAGTGCGCCAGTTCTTTTATCAGTTGTCGTGGTTCATATGTGTGAGAATTAAAATATCAGGGCCCCCATACAGAAGGGTGAGATCTTTCACCTCCAGAGTAAGCTCAGTGGTCTAAAGTCAGGAGCAAGGCAGTTCCTCGTGCCCAGCCCCAGAAAGTCAGATCCGACCTTTGAAGTCTGGGGCATGTCTTTGGAGGCAAGGTGGAAGACACACGGCTGAGGCACCCTATCTTTGTGAAGCCCCAAGGCATATGACACCTCTTACTGCTGGAGTAAACTTCCTGACACCACCTATGGCTCAGGCCTTTTGCAAGGCAGGTAGTTAAATCTGCAGCAATACAATTTCAGTTTTTGCTTTTTTAAAGTATGCTTTGCAAAGGCTCATTATAAGCAGAGTTGAAAGGACTTGCATTTTAAAAAGAAGAAATGTCTTTTTAGTTCTGCCTTTAATCAAGGTCACTTCAGTAGGCTTGCAGCGAACCTTACTGAGTTGCCTTAGCACTTGTTGAAAATTCATCTGTGTGAAGGAAACGCAAAGTTTCAGTTTAACAAGCTGTTTAAATTGACTCCTGGGGTGTGAGGAAATGTGAAGATGCATTAGATAATCTCAACTATGTTTGCGAAAAGATTTTAATAAATTCTGGAGAAAGATGCAACCTTAAAAAACCCCCAAAACCAAACCAAAAAAACCTCGCAAAATCTTAATGTAGGAAAGAATGCCTGTCTCTTCCCCCCAGCAGAATGGAGCCTGCTTTAGATGTCTCGGAATTAGGGGGTTTTAAAGTTCATCTAAAATACTCTGTTCATGAAGTATTATGTGAGCTTAAATTTACTACAGTTTTCATCTCAGACTTTTCTTACAAACTGTGCAGCCTTTAGGTCTGTTTTTGCTTCTCGTATGCCATGGTATAAAGTATGGTTTGTCTGCATTTGGTAATGCTAGTAGTAATACTGCAGCGAGTGCTGGAATATTGCTATTTAGTGATTTTAGACACTACATCCAGGATAGACTTCAGTAACAGATGTGACACCACTGAAGTATGTAGTATAATATTTAAAGGAATACTAAATGTCCTTTTTTCTCCTGGAATTGGATATTAAAAGATCTTTTTTTCCTCTGGAATTGGGTATGTGCATTCTTTGTTCCCCATTTAGGAAAAATCAACTTCCAATTCACTTACTGATGTTGACTTTTAAAATAAGAATTGCAGCAAGTGCTGTTTGCTGTGGTTCTCAAAGGAAATGTAAAGCTTGGCCCTCTGCTTAATGGATATCTGCTGTTAGTCCTGAGCGATGATTCTTGCTCTAGTTAATATTTCATAACTGGGCAGAGTGTTTGCTTAAGAGAGTTTTGATGTAGTGGGCTCTGGTCTCGGAAACAGTTTAAGGGCTCTTGTACCTGTGTGAACTGTGACAGAGGGAGCACAAATCTTCTCTCTTCTGTGTTACTGCTCATGTTTACAGAGCTTTCTACTGTGCTTTTATTTCCTTATTAACATTTTGTTCCAAATACTTTTCTGTCAAACGTCTTTTAGGTGTCTCCTAATTTTGTAATACCATACATGCAAATAAGGTTGAAGTCGGTATTCTTTATGTTACTTGTATCCCAAGCTACAGTACAGGCTTCCTGCTTGGTGTTTCTGGAAGTCAGAGGAAGTTATACTGAGTTGTGTTTAATCTTTCATTCCATGAGGTAGCCACAGGTTGTAGCAGTAGATATCACAGGAGACCTTGGCGTTAACACTCTTTTGGTTCCTACATTAGTAGCAACGTTTTCTGGAATCTGATGTGCCTTTTCCATTCCTTACTTTATTTCTTAGCTCATTGTATACTGCTTGGGCTGACTGATTGCTCCTGGCAGCTGTTTGCTGTTCTTAGCATAAGCAGCTCATAGGCAGCCACTAATTTTTTTTTTTCTTTGCTACAGTATCGTCTATGGAAGCAACTGACCCCTCATATTGGTGCCTAACACAATTGGGTGGCTATAGTACAGAACATCTTGCATATAATGATATTTTTGTCACTGGGCTGTCTCCAGAAGGAGAAGAAAACAGTTACTTCTGCTAGGCTGAGTTAAGCCTGTAGTAGCTGTAAGCTGTGAGTTCAAGAGGCTGTAGGGGCCCCAGTGGCTGAACACTGTTTTGATTGTGTCAGTGACACTTCATCTTCATTCAGCAGTTTCTGGGGAAGGGCAAAAAGACAGGTACATAATTCACTGGGAAAATTAATGTTTTGGTTAATGAACTAATTGGAAGTTCTTTAAAGGAAGGCTTAAAAGAGCAAAACATTATTTTATTTGTGAGTTGACCTGGGGTGATCGTTGGTCAGTGTGTTAATTCCTTAGTCTAAATGCACATGGTGGTATTGCTCTTTGCCATGGTGCTATTCCTTTTCTCTGACGTTGGTGTCAAGCATAGCCAGACATTGCAAATGTTATTTTACCATGTTGGATATAGTTGCTTCGGAACAGGTGAGCCCTCAGTGATATTCAACCACTAATTTTTATTGTGTTTCTTACGTTACATATGCATCTCTCCCCCCTCCCATTAGTTCAGTTCATTTGGGCTGGTTTTTCTTACCAATAAGATCTAAAGACTAACCCCCTTTCAGAAACTGTGATGGAAATGAAAAGGAACTTGCGCTTCTGGGAGCAGCAGGGCATGTTTGCTTTATAATATGACTATTTGACATACTGCTCCAGTCTGTGACTTAAAAAAATCTCTTATGTTAAAAAACATTGAAAATTGAGTGATATGGCCTTTTGTATTCTCTTGGAGTGTGTGGAGGTTTGAGGCTTTATTCTTTGCAAAGGTGTGTTAATTTGATGCTTGTCAGAAAGGTTGTGTCAATAGCTGGCTCACATGTAGTGCTCTGTAAAGCTGTAAAGGCAATGGGACATGGATGAAATATGTAATTTGCTTATTTACTATTCAGAGGAGCGCAGTGTCAAACAAGCGCTACAAATAATAATGGTAGTGTTCAAGAAAACAGAAGATTTCAGGGGTTAAAAAGGTAAATTGAGATAGATTATGAACTCCCAGGAAACAACATCCTAGCAAATGATAGGATTTGAAGACTGAGTTAATTTCCTTGTACCCTATTTTTTCATTCCACCCAGAGGATTTGTGTATAATGTGTGCAGTGGGCTATCTGTAGCCAAAGGCTTTTAGGCAGTAGTCTGCCTAGGTCTTTGTTTCATCCTACTGAAATGGATAAGGATTTACAAGGGACAGAATCAGGCAGATGTTAAAAGGTTTTGAAAAGCTCCCCGTTCATGCATGCTGACGAGATTAATGAGGCACTTCCAGCTCAGAGCATAATTTTTATATGCAGTTTATGCATCTCAACTGGAAAAAAAGTTACTTCCCTTTTTAATTCCTTCTCTTCAGTTCAAATATTTTGTTTACCTCTTCAGACTTCACTATTGACTATTCCTTATGAATTTTAAATTAATTTCGAACCTTCATATATATATTTTCTAGCTGTTTGCTCCAGTGAGAAGTCAGTGGTGCTGATGTGAAAAGATCTATCAAATTTCTGCAGATTTCAGGCACTGTAGAAAAATGCACTAAATTGAAACAAAACAAAGAAAAAAACCCCAAGAACTCATTGATTACTAAATACTGTAGTAACTAGAAAGTGTATATGTAATGTATTAAAAACATGGAAAGTATTTCTGTTGTCCAGGTACATCCTAAGTGAGTAGAAGTACTGTACAAGAGTACCTTGTGTGTCTTAAATTTTTAATGAAGTTGCTTCTACCCAGGTGGTCAGCATCTAAAACCTCTAGACCAGATGGTTCTCTCCAGGAGAGTGAAATGCAGAATTGCAGAGTGCAATCTAATGATGCCAGACCATGCAGGACAATCTGCTGCATGAGCTTGCCTTAAAAGCAGAACGGGAACAACCCAGAATTAACCTATATGAAAAATATTCAGAGGCCAAAATGGGGCAGAACATAATTTACTGGATTATTTCTTGGGGAACACAAAGAAATACTTGAATAGCAGCAGGCGAGAATGGATTTTCAATACATAAGTGGGCTTGAGGTTAATTCCCTGCTTTCACACATTGAGTTACTAAACAGTACAGTGAGGAAAGACAACCACTTTTAAATTCTGTGTCACTTTTTTCTGTGATAAACCCATAAAAATGTGGCTTGCTGAGTATCTGATATGTAAGTAGATGTAGAAGGAATACCTCCCTTCCTGGCCTTACAGCAAGCCATGTTAATCTTGTGTTCTTTGCTTTTTTCCCCTTCTCTGAAGGCAGCATCCAGTCATTTTTGCGGTCACAGGTTCATTTATTTGAAGGATTTCTTTCCTGCCCTTTCTGTTTTACTGTAAACCGCTGAATTTCCTGCAGATAATCCAACTGTACCCTTGTACTGAAATGTTGGTGGCTCCCTTCTCACTGTGGAAGCATCTTTTTCTTTAGTCTTGGAGGAAATGTCCTGTCTCTTTGGCAGACCTGTAAGTGTAACTTGAAAGGCCTCTGCATAACAAATTTGGGCTTACTTGTATAACCTGATTCAGCACATCTGCATCTTGCTTATCCTCAGGGGGCTTACAATGTCCTGTCTGAGAGGAGGGATGGGTTTGCATATCAGAGAACAGGCTACAAAAGCAGGCAAGTGTTAATTTAATATCTCTGTGTCAAGTAACTAGGTTTGATGAAAGGCTGGCAGCAGATGGAAACTCAACTAGGAGTGAAAGCAAGAAGGAATGTGTCTTGCAGCATCCCTGGCTGGAGAGAATTTCGTGAAGGGGTGCATTACATAAGTTCTTCATAAGATTAATAGCTGTTCTATCCTGAAATTTGAGTGAGGTTCCTTTTGAATTAACTCTGTTTGCAGCAGTAAAAAATCTGGTGTGTAACAGCATGCTTTGATGTATGCAGCTGTCTTTTTCAAGCAGCTCATAGTTAAAAGAATACAATTAATCTATAAGCCCATGTTGCCATCTACTTGGGTCATTTTTTCATAATTTGCTTTTCTGCGTCCTTTTACTCATCTGTGTGTGAGACTGTCAAAAAGATTTCCAAGTTTTTGTCTTTCTAAAATAAGACTTTTTCCTTGCTCCTGTGCTAAAATGTCCAAGAGAGAGCAGGTACCAATACATACTTTCTTCCAGAGTTGCACTCGGGGCCCTGTGTTGTCCATCAGTGTTATGGGGATTCTTTTCAAAGCTTTACTGATGTTTACCTGACTGTAGATGACTTTGGCAAAAGGCAGGTGTTTGTGGGGTAAATGCAGTGTTGAAACACAAGCCTCTTCCTTGGGGGCTTTTTGTGCATTGCTGCGTTGCCCAGCTTCTGGCTGCTTGTGAAGAAGAAGAGAGCATGGGCTGAGAAGGAGGGTTGTTGCTAGTGGTTTGGATGTGCCACTATGACAGTGAGATAGCCAGAATGGAGATGAGGCTATAGGGGTACCTGCCCCTCATGTGATGAGTACGCACTGCTGACATGGAACAGTTAATTTGGAGAAGGAGAGTCCTGATGGTCAGTTAACATCTCATAGAAACTCTTCTAAGAATTGAATTTGGTCATGTGTTTAGTACCACCTGAATTCACTGTAATATTGAATTATTTTAATCTCTGTCATCTGAAGGTTTATTATTGTAAATTATTATTTAATAAAAGAAGTAGTGAGCCATGCTAATCAGATTGCAGTACCATTATGCCAAGCTCTCTGCAGTCGTCTAGTAAAAGATGGTTTCTGCTTCACAAATCAGTCTGTCACATCAAGTCTTGTCCCCTCTGTTGTTTTAGGTTTGTGGTGGTGGTGGGCTTTTTTGATTACTGATGCTAAGTAATCAGTGTTAAGAATTTGAACTAAACAGCATGTAGGGCAAAATTTCTGGTACCATGTTACCCATCAAATTTCAGTGCAGTTATCAACATTATTCTCACACTAAGTTCAAATACAGCATTGTACCTGCTACTAGGAAGAAAATTAAATCTATCCCAGCTGTTCTCAGGATAAATAGTTAAGCATTTTTTTCAGGTTCAGCTGCAAGACTGTAGTAATCTGTGGGGCTGCCCATGACACAGAAAAGGAAACTCTGCTTTTAGATTATTACGTGAAAGAGAAGGACAAACATGGAGTAGTATGAATGCAGCAAAAAGACATATTTAGCATGTATGTAACATTTCAATTTTGTTTTCTAGAAAAGCTATTTTAAGCACCTTTGCCACGATTTTTGCAGATTTTTGATAAACAGATCTTTCCACTATCTCAACCAGATTTCAGATCTAGAGTTTCAATATGGGCAGTATCATGAAAATGATGTGAAGATTATTATAGTATGGACCTTATGACCATTTTGGTTTTATGGATGTGTAAGGCAGATTTTGCAAGTTTGATTGGTACAGCTGGTACAGCCAAGGAAGGTCAAGGAATTGAATATGGAGATTCTAGAGATCTTATAAATGGAATTAAAAGGAGAAATTAGTTCCAGCTCTTTATACCCAGACACCTACCATAGTAGGAAGCTACTGGAACGACTGACAGTGCATAATTGAGTCTTCTGGTTTTTAATGTGAATCTTCAAGCAAACTTTTTTTTTTCCAAGAGGCCATTACTGAAGATGGTAATTTCTACTTGCATCCAAATATGTTACATTTCTGTAGGGCAATTGAGCATCTGCAAATGAGGTTGAAAGAAACCAAGGAATTTAAAGAAAGGAGCTAGTGGGGAACCTAACAATGATCTGTCTCAACAAAATGCATGTATATAAAAGTGACCTGAGGGATTTCTGAATGTGATGGGAAAAAAAATTAACTTGCTCTTCTCAGAATATTGTTTTACACCACTTTCTCATCCTAACTGCTAGTGCACCCTGTGTTATTGCATTAGGATATGTACACGAAATATTTACGACTACTCTCTTGAAACTGAAACAATTAAACTCACTGTTCTTGGAAAAATATCCAAGAACTATGCAAATTGTTCACTGGTCATTGCCAGCACATACTTTGAGGAGATAGATCCCAGGTCTGTAGCTGAGGTTGCAGGGGTGCTCCAGGATATCAGTAGCATGTTGCTAGTGCAGGATGGCCATTACCTGGTACAGTTATAGGTGAGGGGTTTTTGAGAGACAGGCATGATGTTTACTGAAAACAGTAACTGAAATCTGTCAAAGAACGGTTTGGATCGGAAGGGACCTTAAAGATCATCTAGTTCCATTACCTATGCCTCCCATGGGCAGGGACACCTTCTACTAGACTAGATTACTCAAATGGCAGCAAAAGAATCCCTTGTCCATGACTTCACCTGTATGGAAGTGCCAGGATGCCTGACTGCACATTCCCCAAACAATGACATTTAAAATAGCCTTGTGTTAGCTATGGAAAGTGTTTGGGTTTTTTTACAAGAATACTGCAGTGTCTTTATACTAAATGGTGTGGAGCAGGTGCCTCTTGTAAACTTTCGTATTTCAGTGTGAGCTTGTTTCTAGAAAGGTTAAACATGTTTTGAGGTGCAAGCTCAGTAGTGTAGGTGGATGGCCATGCTGCTTATCACTGGCAAGAGATTGTCTGCACTGTGGGATGGCTTCCACTGTGGAGTGGAGGTGAAGAGTCTCTGTAATTCTGTGCCTGGGTGTCAGTGTTAAGAAAAACAAACCAACCTGTAATTCCTCCCTTGAGTTTCCTATGGAGGTGTATGACTCATGATATGTACCTAGTGCTTTTGTCAAATAGGTAATGGATGGTTGCTGGTAAACAGTCTTCTGTCTTGCCAGGCTCGTCCTGGGCGGTACTTGGCTGCTGTGCGGGCATTTGCCCTGTTACTGTGTGGTGGCCTTGTCAAGCCAGATGGCTGATGTGCTGCAACTTTGGCAGTAACGTCAGCAGCAATGTCTCTTGTCTGTAGTTGTGCCAAGAAGAAAATAAGGTTAAAACCAGCTGTTGAGACTAGTTTCTGGGCAAAGCCTCTCCCCTGTAATAAGTGGTGACTGACAGGAGCAGAGCATGTGTCAAACCCTGGATGATGGAGAGCGTATGGGTTGCAAACATTTGGAATGACAAGGGACTTTTCTCTGTAGATTTTAAAAGAGCCTGCCCTGAGACACTGCAGCCATGTGCAAACAGGAGACCACCTTGCAGGGTGTTCAGAAGAAGGATGTGGCTTTTGCCGTTCATCTGGACTTTTGCCAGCTGAACTTTGGTCATCCTAATGAGCTGTTAACTGATGATCCATTACCAGCCAGCTGGATGCAAGTCTTTGAGTGCGAGCTTTGCCTTACTTGCTAAGAGGGTGCTGTCAGTGCACCTTTGAGACCTTGCCGGTCTTCAGGGTATAATCATGATTTTGCATGTGGTTTCTATCAGTAAAACTGAGGAGAAGCAAGCCGTTAGTATTTTCTGGGAGCATGTATATGTATAACTCATGGCAGGCAGGTAAGAAAAAAGTGGAGTTCCTTTATGATGCTTCATTGTAGCTGCTGTGGTTCACTAGAATTAGTGCATGCTTCTAAAGTTTTCCTGAGGCTTGCTTTGGTTTTTATTTTTCTTTTTTTTTCCTGCATGGATGGTACTTAGTCTGTATTACCATAGCTTATAAAGCTTTTTATTGAGCCAGAGCTGTGATGACAGTAGCATGCTGTTTCCAGAGACAAAGAGAACTGATGGTCAGTAATTAGAAGGCTTGTGGCTGCCAGTCGTTACACATCTGAGATATTACAGCTGTACGATGATTCTCAGGCAAATGGGAGGAGAGGTGCTTGAGAGGCAGAATTTTAGGGATTTCTGAGATGCTTAGAACACCCTGCTGTCATGGTATCACAGTATGTCTGAGATTGCAAAGGGCTTCTGAAAACTACCTGTGCCAGCCCCCCTGCTCAGGCAGGTTTGCCTGGAGCTGGTTGCCTAGGGCTATGTCAGGAAAACTTTTCAGTTTCTCCGAGGCTGGAGACTCCACAGCCTCCCTGGGCAACCTGTGCCAGTGCTCAGTCTCTGTTGCAGGAAAAATGTGTTCCCTCATGTTCAGAGGGTACATCCTGCACTTCAGTTCATGTCAGCTGACTCTTGTGCTGTCACTAGACGCTACTTCAAAGAGTCTTCTCTTCTCCAGGATGAAGAGTCTCTCTGCCTTTCCTCAGAGGAAAAATGCTCATCCCTTTAATGACCTCTGCATCCCTTTGTTGAACTGTTTCTGGTATGTCCATGTTCTTGTACCGGGAAGCCCAGAACTGGACCCAGCACTCCAGTCATGTCCTCATCAGTGCTGAGGGGAAGGATCACCACCCTCAGGCAGGGAGGAACCTTTAAACCTTCCTTGCAGCAAGGGCACATTGCTTGCTTATGGGAGCCTCGGGTAGGGGCGGGGGGGGTGGTGATGGTACTGAATCCTCTACCATTTTAAAAATTGTTTATTTGCAGTTTTGTGTCACAATGGGTAGTTGTTCTTTCTGGTTCTATTCACATTAGTGGATCTCAGGCTGTAACTTAAGGCCCGGTGTTTGATCAGTAAATGTGTTGGCAGTTCGGTGGGCAGTGTGATACTGACTCCTGCAGTCCTGACCTGCGGGACCAAACAGCGCGGGTGGAGAAAGTTAAAAGAAGTCAAGTTATGCACAGCCACATAACCATGGGCACATGTGTTGTGCTGCGTTATGTGACTGAGAGCGCTTTTGTACCTAAAAGGAATGAGGGAGAAAGCAAACCTGTCTCACAATGCCCTGTAAAAGCAATTTATGCATCTGCAATTCCATCTTCCGTTCCCTACAGTATGATTAAAGCTTACTGTGCATAGATGTTTTTTAATGGTGACATTAGGAGGTTAACCACCTTTGTGTCTTGTAAATAGTTGTACAAACTACAGGTTTCTTACCTAGAGTTTTAGTATTGATCCAATGCCATGTCTTACAGGTTTTATCCTGATGGTAAATCCTTTTTAAGACGTGTATTGAGGGGAGGACAACCCAGCAATTTTGGACTGACTACTTGTTCGTATTGTTTGCTTTCAGTAGACACATTTGTGTGACCTGATTTTTCTGTTGTTTGGTCACAGTTGGCATCTCATTCAAGGACAGGATGTTGAGGACAGTGTTGGTCACAGATTACAGAGTTACAGAGGAAAGGTGTTGAAGTGTGAGTTTGGCCATTAGGCTGGTCTTTTATAAAGCTGGCTACAGCATTCCTGCTAAGTATGACATGTAACAGGAGATGCAAGGAGATTGATCAAAAAGAAGAGGGGACCCAGGCAAGAAAAGTGAGCAGGTATAGTGGCTGATAGATTACATTTTGTAAAATTGTCTGCTTCATTCTCTCCAGATGGAAGTGCAGCTGCCAGTCTGTGTGTGCAGGTGTTGGAGATGAGAGATGGCTCTAAGGAAGCACAACAGCAACAGAAAAAGCTGCTAGGTCACATCTTTCCAAGCTGGAACTTAGTGCTGGACGTTACAATTAATTCCAGGAGGGTATCACAGGATACCATAATTTAGGATGAAGATACTCCCTTTGTATTATTGCAGTCAGTTTGTTCTAGGGCTGACTGGCTGCATGAGAGCTTGGGTGTAATCTGGGCATCTAGGTAATCTAGTCATCCCTGAGATCACCAGGCTGGAATTCTTACCAAAACTCTGTCAGTCTTGCAATGCTATGATGAGGTGCCCTGAGGGCTGCTAAAGGAAGTGCCACTTTCCAGAAGGCCTGGAGGTTGATCAGAAGGCAAATTATGTATAATATTTTCATTATTTATCTTGGCATAAGGGAGCAGACATGTGCTAAAAAATTCTACTGAGGATGCTCTGTGGAAGGCACTGACAAGTAGAGAGGGACTGGAAATGAGGGAAGAACTGGAACACATTAAAGGTCACAGTAGTAGAAATGGGATTAAATCCTTAGTTTTGTACATGAAACGGAATGTTTTCTCTTGTGAGCATCCTGGTCATCAGCTTGTCTGTGGAGGTGAAAGTCTTGACTTTGACGGTTAATTACAGAATGACTCTAAGTGTGAAAAATACAAATTCTGTCCTGTCTGAAAAGACATTTCTGATAAACACAAACGCTGAGCTGATTTTTATCCACGTGTGGTTAAAAGACCTGGTGAAACTTGTCTGGAATAACACATGTATTTCTGATTGCTTGTATTGTTTGTAAGATGAAATTAAACAGAAGCAAGTAAAAACAAAATGCTCCAAGGGTGAAAGGTACAGAAATGGTAGAATGGTGCAGACTGAAAACAAAAGGTTGAGGGGAGAAAAAGCCCGGAGGAAAGATGGTGTGAAAATCAGCATAGGTGCGAGAATGGATTGTCATCTATTAATAAAGATAAAAAGTCAGCTGAGAGTTAGAAGAAACGTTCCCCGACTATGATTAGAGGTGCAGGTCATTGACTGAACTGTATGGTATCATTAGAAAGTCTTCAGTCTTCAGTTAGCCTTCTGAGGGCTTCAGGAAGTAATGTTGGGGTAGAAGTAGCCACACGGGGTGGGGTTTTTTTAATTGATGCATGAGCCACAATTCTAGTTGATTAGTTCTTTTGAGATTTCATATTACAGTATTGAAAGATAAATTCAAAAGCCCATCTTTAAAGTAGCTCTAAAATAGCTTTAGAGGAGGGTGAGGAAAGGACCTGCTGAAGATCAACAACAAATCTTGAAAGCAAAGTAGATTTACTTTGCTGTCTTGAAAATTCAGGAGCACAAGTCTGTCCTTGTAAAGGCTTCCAATTGTAGGTGCTGGGGGGGAGTTGGTGCTTCTGCCTGATTTACAATGATTCACAGAACATGGGGCAGAGTTAACAGAAAAACAGAAGAGTCCAAGAGCTACCTATCGTGTTTTCTTGGACATTATTTCCTTTTCAAAACACTGCTGGCGTACTTAGGAGTTTGAAATTTTATTGTATTGTAAATTGTAGTTTAAGCAATTGGAGGTATTCTGCCAGATGTCCAAAAGGAATTTTGTCAGATTTCGAAGTGTAGAGGCTGTGAAGATCAGACCAAACATCTTTCGGTACACTTAATCTCTGCAGTACAACATTGGTACAAGTGACAGGAACATTAACTTATGTAATCTGAGATAACTTCAGCTGTAGTGTCATCTTTAGGCTTCATTATCTCACTCCAATTTCACTTGTGTAGTACAAACCAGGGAGCGTCCACTAATGCTGTTAGAGCATAGACAAGGTACATGTCCATGCCTGAGTTTATAATTTCAAGAACTGTGATTTAAAGTCAGATAGCCTCCAAAAAGGACCCAAGCACACCAACTAGGTGTGAATTTATAGTTCTTGTGCTGTTCCTGAAATCTTGCTGCCTGTCCGGGCCTCTCCCCCTGGCAGAGCCAGCAGTATGGTCTTCTTGTCCATGCAACCCATCATGAGCTCCTGAGTTGAAACCCTGGGTTGTGATTTTGCTGAATTGCTGATTCTGTAGTTTGGCCCATGAAGTGCTGGAGGCTATGCTTGAATTCATCACATACTGAATGTTTTGTTGTTTGGTTAGGGTTTTTTCCTTTAGAATTTGTTAGCCTTGTGTAGCTCAAATTGATCTCCAGAGCTGGTAGGTATTTAACAGGAATCCAGCTCCTGTGAAAAAGACTGTTATGATGTCCCACTTGAAGGCCCTCTGTGCCTGGTGCTGCATGCCTTTGGAAGAACCTGTAGGGAAAGTAAGTGGTTCTGTGTTTGAATCCTGATGTGAGAGAGAAAGAGTACAAGACTTCAGCACAGGGCCTTACATTGAAGCCAGAGAAAACCACAGCATTGCTCTTTGAAAATCTTTACAGTCCATCTTTTGCACTGCATGTGACAAGAATCCTGGGGTGGAAGGAGGTGGTATGTGGTCTGTAGTTGAAGATGATGGTAACACATACGGAAAGGAGACTGAACTCTGGTACTGAATACCTGACTTGCAACCTCGGAGTGTTATTTTAACTCTTTTACCATATGTACAATTTGATGCTGTTGTTTGGGTTCCTGTAGAGAATTCTAGAAGTTTTATTTTAATGAGGTAAAAAAACCCCTAAAGTTCTGTACTTTTACTTGAAATGGAAGGGGGAAAGCTAATATTAAAAGACTAGGTCAGTTGCATTATTTTTATTTATTCTTGTATCTCTTGGCAATACATACTCAGTGAAGGAATAGTAGTGCCTTGTCAGCAGAAAATGAGAGCAGCCTGAACATCTTAAGTCACTGATATTTGGCACCTGCAACATGAATGAGTAGGCCAGATAACTGAAGTGGGAACTCTGCAAATTGAGCACATGGGTAGTAGTGCTGGCAGCCAAACCTCTATCCCATCACTTAATATCGAGTATGCTGGGAAGAGGAGGCAGGGCTGGGGAGTTGAGACCCTGTTGGGAATGTCCATCTGTTCTCCATGCTGATGAGGTTACATGACTGTGATTTCTTGGCTGGAGAAACTTGACTAAATAAATAAATTTTAAAAAAAGCTTCTGTGACTAATAACAGCAGCTTGTGCCAGAAGAGGATGCTATCAATTTGGAATTTAAAAAAAAAAAAGCAAACAAGATGTCTTCTCTGTGGATCCGAGTGAAATGATTTTTTCTTTCTCCCAGTAAGCTTTTTTAACACTTTGGTATCTTATTCAAACCAATAATTGCATGTTTTGAATATGCTAGTGCACTTCCACTTTTTCTTAGAGCTGCTCTTCCCACGTGGGAAATGCAGTACTATTAACATAGCCTTCCACTGAGGCTATAACCTTGCTATTACATGTTGGGAGAATGAACTGCGAGGAATTTATTTGAAGGTGATACAAATGCATTTCTTTAAGTGAGCTGTGATCTTTTTTTATTGTAGCACCACGAGTCTTGTCCTGCGTCAGAAAGATGCAAAGTTGTCATAGCCGGAAAGGTAGTCAGCTTTATGTAACTCATGAAGTAGCTTTTATGCAGTAAATTACAGTTCTGGTAGCCAATTTAAGTGAGTTCAGTAAGGAGAAAATAGAAGACGAATTCCATTTTAAGATCACTTTTAATTAACAGTGATATGAGTAACTAAGGTTAGTAAAAAGATGGACACTGATATTTCTGAAGCATTTTTATTCGTTACATAAGGTTTCCAAAGTCATTGCTTATTTCTAGGCTCTGTCTTGAAAGTTATTTTCTGCTCTTGTGTCTCTCAGTATCATAAGGTCACAGGCACTTGTTTTACACTAATATTATGGAAGAAGAAATGTTTTCTTTGGTACTTAAACTTTTTTTGTCGCTTAAGGTAGCCTGCCTAGTCCTTGTTTAGGAGTCATCAGGCGATGTGCTGTCTTTTGTGATGTTATTTTTGAATCTTCTAGCTTTTGTTTTGGAAAAGCCAGCATAGCCTACCGAGCCCTCTTTATGAGTTCATCCAGAAGTGATTTGTTGCATGAAGACATTAGTTAAGTCTTAGAAGTGAACAAGAAATTGCTAAATTTCTATATGCTTCTGGGGATATATAGTTAGAGAATATCATCAGATGAGGAATAGCTCTTTTTATGGTTTTTCTTCTTTAATGTAGGAGTTTGGGTTGGCGTATAATAATTTGTGTTGTGTTATGTTTTGGCTTGATCGTAATGATGGAGAAATGTCAATATCTGTTGCACCTGGTGAATTAATAATTTTCTTTCCTGAGGAGTACATGAGGATTACTCTTGAAGAATAAACTCTGTTGTAGCACACCAGAAAGTTATTGTACTCCTATGTAAGTGCTGTGAAATGAACGCCTCCAGTAACATGTGGAGGCATTTAATTATCAGAACCATTTGTTATTCTTATTTGATTTGCTGTTAAGGAAAATAGCAAGGAAAAAAAGCCAAAACCCTCCTGGGAAACCAAAAGTTTTTTTAGATGTGTTTTGTGGTTGATGTTTCATGCTTGTTAACTCCAGGATTTGCTTTCAAAACCCTTTTAATAGAAATGCTAATGGGATTCTTCTCCATCTTACAGAGTGTGCGATAAGAGATTTTTTGTGGGAGAGCAACATGAGCTGCAAAGGGCAACATACCATTCAGTAACACTGTCCAGATCTCCATAAAGCTGGTGTTACTTGGGTAGTATTTCATATGATCGGGTGGAGTGATTCTTTTCCAGTCAT
Source organism: Grallaria varia (assembly GCA_013396735.1). Lineage (NCBI taxonomy): Eukaryota > Metazoa > Chordata > Aves > Passeriformes > Formicariidae > Grallaria > Grallaria varia. The sequence continues at coordinate 228,765 of VWZG01010421.1, read as the reverse complement.
TGCTTATATGCTTGTTCAGTGGTTGTCAGTTTGCTGGCAGTCTGCTCTGGACCATGTGCTTAAACTTGTGTTTGTTCTTTAAAAGCCCAAGTATGGGTATGAACAAAACCAAGACATCCCCCTCACCATGCACTTGAGCTAGATACCTCCCAGATGCCTCCCTGAGCGTGGCACTTCTCACCTGCTCAGTGACAGCTTGCACCTGGAAAGCTTTTTCCTCCTACCTGCAGTTGCAGTGATCTGCAGAAGAGAAACCAGAAGTTATTTCCTAAACAGATTAGCATAGACACCTGCACTGGTTTGATTGGAGAGCTGGGACCTTCAGGTCGGCTAATTTACATTGTTTTGGGGGAGAGTTTCCTATTCCTGCAGCTCAGCTGCTGCTGATCTCTGATACAGCTTGGATGTCTGTCCATAGGCTAGGCGTCTGAGGCACAATGGCCAGACAAAAGCAGATTTAACGAGGATCAGTGTGTTATTTTCTGTGAACTCTTCATTTAGTTGTGCAGTCTCTTGTCTGTCATCGGTTTGTGACAGCATATCTTGGTTAGTACTTAGTCCCATTTGAATTATGCTACTGATGATGTTAAGTCTCTATGAAAGTCTTACCATTTGGGATTTTTTATTTTCTTTATTTTAAATCTATAGATGTTGTTTCTTCCAGCATCTCAGGTCATACCCCCTGTAATTGTTACTGTTCCAAATTAAATAATATTGCCATTCTAGCGTTAGCTTATTATCCTACACTATGGATTTTATTTTCTAAACAGCNCTGCAAGAAATTTCCCAACAATTCTAGGCTTAGATTTGGTGGATTTTTTTTCTGTTTCTTTGACTGTCACCCTCCCAAAGGTAAACCCTTGAGATGACCAGCTGAAGTGAAGGAATATGATTTAATGACATTTGTTGGTAGTTAGTTGTTAAAAGTAGGTTGTATTCTGCTTATTTTCCTTAATTGTTTTTCATGCCAAGGCATCTTGCAAACAGGTTTTGTTTAGCTGTTGTGATTTCTGGTTTACATTGTTTTCAACTGGCAATGCTATAAATGCTTTTTAAATAACATGTCTGACTATCAGATGCATTCCCATGCCTGTAGTATTAACATCAGGCATGCCCTCTCTAAACCTTATACAGCAGGAACTGCTTCCCCCGGAGCTGCACAGAAGCAGAATTAGGTTTGAATGGAAAAATCAAATAAAGCTGAATTGAGAGGAGAAAGAACTGGCATGAGTTTCTGAAGTGAGGGCTGAGTGTATTGTATTGTAGACTATAAAACTGCTTAATTTAGTGACTAGTGTAAATGGGGCTACTCAGCATAGCACGGTGCCTACCTCTGCATTGTATCGACAGTGTCCTGCACAATCCTTACAAATGAATTTGAAGTGCAGCCAGCAGATATTACCTTGCTTTATTGTAGAAGAGTCACCTAACATTTGACAGCTGTTTTACATTGCGAGTACTATGCATTGAGAATTTAATGGCGCAGTGTCTTTCTAAAGAAGTGTGTTGGGTTTTTTTTAAACAAAAAATAAAGGGAATGTACATGATTCCTGGAAGGGCATACCACATGCTGGAGGCTGTCAGATGTTCTTTAGCAGTACCTGAATATACTGGCCATCCATTCTGGTCCTTGCTCAGCCTGGCAGCACGAGGCAAGGTGACCTGGCTCCAGCCAGTTACTGCAATGCCATCATGGACATGTCACCTGTGATGGTGTCTGTGCAGAAGCAGGTTGCAGTGTAAGTCCAGTCCATGAGAAGGAGGCCTTCATGCTGACTCTTACACAGAATGCTTGATTCATACCAAATCAGAGTCCAAGCTGATGCAGCTCTTTTTGAAAGATAAATTATGAAAATTATAGGACCTCAGCAGAGCTTAAAGGCTTGGAAAGAGTATTTAATGGTGTTTTGCAGCCTCATGCTTTTTTTGTGTGTGTGTGTGTTGTGCAGCTACTGTTTTCTACTCTTTTTTTTCTGATGGTTTTCAGCACAAACGACATGCTTCTCTTTTTTTTATTTTTCCTGTTGAAATAAAATTCTGTCTAATAATATAAAGAAAGCAAGGAGAGAGAATTTGTCTGAGGTGCAAAATCTGTATATGACTCATGAGTATGGGTAGCATTAGACTGATGCTTGCAGAGGACCCATTTTCTATAAAAAATGCCTTGCACTGAACACGAAACTTGATTCTAACTTTGAATATACATTGGTTTTGTTTACTTATTCCTTTCAGAATGGCAGATCTTTTCTGGCTTATATAATTAAAAAAAATGAAGGATGGTAGTAGATTATTAGATGACAGCTGTTGTCTCAAAATTCTGTTCAGGAATTTTTTTTCGCATCTGTACTTCATTCATTCTTGGCCTGTCACGTAGGTATGAACCTGTTGCTGTGTTGAGACTGAAAATCAATTCTGGGTACCCCAGGTTTTGATGCAGTCCAGGCTTCAGGACAAGCAAGGACCTTGAAAACCGTACTCCCTTCCTTTTCTCCTGCTGTAGCTCTGCTATCTTTGTCCTGATGTATTGAAAAACAGGGTGAAATGAAGCACAAGGGAAAGAGCAAAATAAAAGTAGGAAATTACAACTGCAAAACACATATTTAGAACAATTTTAACACCTTGCCTGTACTTAATTTCAAAAATTTATAGATATGTTTGCATGATCATATTTTTTTTGTTAGCATTGCTCTTTCTGTAATTTCTTGCAAAGTCTGCGTTTGTCACTCTGAGCCCCTCACTGTCTCCATTCCTAAACACTGTGGCCAACAACAGACAGCTAAACTGTGTGATTAAAGCAGTATATTTGCCCTTCATTTGTGTTTAGGCAGCCCTTTTAATCTTGAAATAATTACCTAACCAAGTAGCAGAAACATTTTTGCTTGTGTTATTTGATATGTATTTTGCTCAGGATACACATGGTTTTGATAGAAAAATAAAGCCTTTTTTGTTTCCTTCTGAGTGCAGAAAAGTACCATTCCTTGTGTAGAATTATCTCTCTTTGTGATGGAAGTTTGGGGAGCAGGTTAAGGGTCCTCTTGCAGCTCAGAAATTGGTCCTCTTGCACATTGCGCTTTCCTCCTCTCTTGACAGTTACACTATTTCTCTGGTCTGAGGAGTGTGTCCCTCAGCAGTTTCCAAATGTGGATCTTCTAGAAACTGAAGTTTAGTGAATTAAAATGCATTTTAAAAATGAAGATTGTTATATGAAATAGTTTTCTGTTTTTTCAAATGCTAATAAAATGACTTCATGCTGGTTAGCAACTCAAAAACTACATCATCCAATAATGAATATTAGAACACTGTATATAAGAATTATGAAAAACTAAAGTGAAGCTACAGGGAATACAAGTGGCCTTTTAAGTTATTCATTAACCTCTCTTGGTGTTGCCATTTACAATACTGAAATATTTCCTGATTGCCCAGCAAACTAAAGTAGCAGAAGAGGCCGATGCTGATTCTTCTACTAAATTTTTTATTTTACAGAAAAGCCAGGTTCTGCAGCCTACTGCTTGCTTGCATTGTCACTAATTGAGTTTTAAATGTTGCAGTCTGTTTCCTGCTGTAATTATGATTTATACCTTTTAGTTAATAAGCCTGGATCATTAGAGCATCCCTGTTCAAGGACTGCCTTGAAAAGTATAGCAATGCCTCAGTTCACTGAAAAATTGTCTTAAATCGTGGTTCTTAGTTTTACTTAAAAAGGAATTTCACAGAATAGTGTTCTTGTAGGTGGGAAATAAAAATCTCTGATAGAGACAGAACCTCAATCTGGAAAAGTATTTTGGTTAGTCAGGTGTGAAAAAATCCCACACATCGTTAATATGAATGATCTACAGAAAGATGACAGGGTTAGTCCTGTTCTTAATGGCCACATCTTGTAATGCCTCTTCAGGGGTGTGAGACTTTTTTGGTGTTTCACAGTATCCTCAGATATGCCTTAAAGGACACTGTAATTAAAGAAAGGCAAGTAAGATAATGATATTTACTAACTCTGAGTATCAAACCCACAAACAAAACAAGTAGTAAGTGCTTATTTGGGTATTTTGTTCTCTTTTGTAAATATTTCTGGAGGTGTCCTTTTCTGAAGTGAAACAATAGTCTGTAAATGAGATCTATGTGAGTCAGTTTGTAAATGGGTGAAGATTTTATTGTAAAGGGACTGCGGAATGCTAATAAGTTTCTTGGCTGTAAACTTTCCACTAATTTATTTAAATTGCAGAAATTATGCTCTTTAGTTGAATTAGTTTTATATAAGAAAGCTATTTGTATTCAGTTATATACAAGAAGCCAGCCAGGAACAATCTTGAGACAAGGAGTGCAGTGAATATTAATAATTGTTGCTCCAATGCAAATCACATCTGATCCTTATTGTTTACCCATGCTACTCAATAAGAATGTGCAGTTTAAATAGGGGAAGCGGAGGGTTTGTGTTGGTTTTTTTGGAGGGGTGGTTGTTCTTGGTTTTGTTTTTTTTTCATTATTGTTGATGTGGTTGTTTTTTTGGGTTTTTGTTTTTTGTTTTTGTGTTTGGCTGGTCTTTGTTCTTTGTTTTTATTTGTTTGGGGTTTTTTTAGCAGAGATATGAATACCTATAGGAGAACTTTGTTGTAATATTTTTAAAAAGAAAAAACAAGAACACTGCCTTCTGGACTTTTTCAAGATTTGTGCGTGGTGCAGAAGGCTTGCTAGACTGCAGAAGTCTGATGCAGCCTTATTCTCTTGATTGCCTTATTGCTGTGGTTTGTTTGTAAGAGGAGATCGATGAAAGGGGCACAAAGAAAGTCCTGAGTCCTCTCCTGCTAAAGCTCAGAACTGGAAGCTGCTCCTTGCTCATCTTGGAAGGGACAGCTCAAACTCTTCCAACACTGGACTCAGATCTTCTAGGTCCTGCCCAGGTCCTGAGATGCCCTGTAGCTGTGTATTTGGGTTGTCAGTCCTTGATGGAAGAGATGGCAGTAATGTTGTCCATGGTGTGTTTGTAATCCTTAATCCTCTGGGAGAAATTGTCCAAACAGTTCCAGCATTTTAGGTCTTATCTATGTGGTCCAGTTTCAGTGAGTCTAAAAGGTATTTGAAATTAACCAAGATGGCTTTTTTCATGTATTTAGTTCTTAAAATAGTCTTTTAGACTTATGTAATTCTTAAAGTACTAACATTTATGAAAGGTGACACACTCTGTTCTTTCGTGGAAAAACTCAAATTTTATTTCCAAGCTCTACGTACATTCTTTTGAGTTAAGAGAATTGGTTGTTGATTTGGGTTTTTTTTCATTTGACATGTGTTGTCCAAGGCAACACGAAAAGAGGAGAAAAATGGGTGGAAAGTCCATTTTTTCCAGCTTGCATTTTTTGATAGCACGTTCATCAGCTCTGCGTCCTGTGATGCATGGATATCCCTGCTTTTCTTGAACACCAAGAAGACAGGCACACAATTGCTTCTTTTGTGGGCAGTGATCTTCTGAAACCTAATTACTTTACTTGTATGTTTTCTGAAGATAAGGTCCTATCTACACTGACTCATATTTTTAGTCCCAATGATATGTCTTCCTTTTTTTATAAGAAGCTTCTGTTGATTTTACTATTTTTTTTTCCTTTGGTCACATGCTTTTCAGCTTTCTAGCAGACTATTTATAGTAGATAGACTGGAAGGTCTTTACTGAATGTTCTCTACCAACTTCAGTAATAAATACTTGAATTTGAAATACAGGTATACAAGAAAATCATGTGACATTTTCAATGAGAATATAGTTTATAAAACTCTTAAAGTACATGAAAATTGGGTGCAATAAATACAGGGGGTTTTTTATTACTTGGCCAGATACAAGAGGCTAAAAAAAGACACTACCAAGCAATTTCTACAGTTTCAGTTAAGGACAGGCAAGCTCTGACAAACACATGAATACATTAGAATTTCATTATTTTTATGTGCCTGAAAGGTTTCTGCCTTGCAGTCACTTCAAATAACCAGGCTATTGCAATCCAGAGGAGTAGCAAGCAGCCTGAGAAGTCCATGAAGTGCAAATTGTGTATTTTTTTTGTTAGTGTGCGTTTTTCACTTTACAGTAACAAATCCACAAGAGAACTGTTTCCCTTGAATTGCTGGCCTGCTGAGAGCAGAATTTGACTGGTCAGTTGTACACAACCGTTACAAGGGAGAAGCAGCAGCAGAAATCTGTGCATCATAAAGGAATCTGTAACAAGGGCAGATGATTTTCTTTCATAAAATCAAGGCAGCATGTTCTTGGGAATAAAATCTCTTGCCTGCTTGTATGCAAGGGATAGAATAGCCAGAAATATGCATTAAAAAATAAATTCCATCATGAAAATGTGTCTTCAGTGCAGAAGGTAGCACGTCCACTCTCGTGCTGTAAAGGAGACAGGCTACTCAATATAGAAAACAAAGGGAATTAGACATTTATGAAGAAATTAATGGACTAGGAAATTTGAGTGGACCCACTTCTTATAGTGAAAGTCTGTTGAACTGAAGTTGGAGTTGATTTCTTGGCAGGTGCTGCAGTCTAAACTTTGTCTGACAGTATGTGGGTAGTAGTAGTACTGGCTTTCTCAGACATTAACTGCCAATTTTGACTCTCTTAAAAACTTCTCTTATTTTTCCTTTTTGTAAAATTTAAACATCTGGAAGTGTCACTAGACCCATAAAGTTATATAAACCCAGGATAGGTGCAGATGTGATTGCTCAAAACTACAACGGAGTCTTGTGTGTTAGCTGTTCTCCTTACCAATGTCAGCAATTTTATTGCAAGCAAATTTATGACAGTGATGGGTTAACTGCATTGACACTGAATGTGTGAGAAAGTTGACTCTTCATTTGGCATTTGAGTTCTGGGTTTCGTGGGCTTTTTGGTAGTACTAGGTTTTGTTTTCTTTTAATGAATGTTCAGCTTCCCATGATGATTCACTGTTTTGGTTCATGATTTCATTGTTCTAGTGAAGGATTCTGGTCAGAGAGACTCCTGGAATTGCCTTGATAGGGGTCTGGTTTTGAGCACTTCCTTGGGTTTTCACTTGTCTCTGACCAGAGACTGCACAGCTTTGTTGAGCCAGAAGCATGTACTGCAGAGGTCAACTATGGATGGAACCTCACAGCCTGTAGGAGGTGGCGAAAAGTGACATTTCTTCTTGAAATTTAGTGTTAATGAGGAGTCACAAACACCCCACACATTAACAACGCTCTCAAGAATTTCAGGTCAAAGAGATACCCTGTAACTGTGAGCATTTCCAACTGATTGCTTTTGTCAAATCATTTTTCACCATAAATGTTTCCATGGACCTTGTTTTCTACCACTGTGAGCTGAATTTAAAGCTGCAGGAAGTGCATGCTAAAGACAGATGAGGAAAACAAATGGAGTTTTTTGAATACAATGAAAAGAAACGTTTGGGGTTTTTTTTAGGGCAAAAGTCAGCTAATCTTTTGGGGTTAGTATTGTAGTAGTTATAGCTGCAAAAAACATTTTCTGGAATAATTTAAATTGGTAATGTATTTGATCTTAGCCAAAAGTAGACAATGTTCTTTCTGAAAAATGAATCATTCTACAGAGCACGAGAGTTAAAGAGGAAAGTTCTTTTGAAAGAAGGGCTTAACTTCTTCAATCCCTGCATGAACATAGTATTATTGTATTAAAAAAAGCTACCACCAGTACCCAATTTGTATGGAATAGAAACAGGGAAATGCTCATTTTTAGTGTCCCATTAAAGCATTATTTTGCTGTGTGCTCTACCCGGATTGTTACGTAAAGTATTCGAAGAGGCATATGCTCTGTGGTCTAATATAATGAAAACATCTTTTGTTATCCAGGTGTGTTGTTGAAGTGCAGCTGATAAGAGCCCAGTAAGGTTCTGAAGAATAAGCATCTCCTGCTAAAATACAGATTTGCCTTTTTGCACTGAAAGTAGTAGTAATTTAGCAGTACTCCTTAATTGCATGATGCCTTACAGAGCTGGAGTATTATGCTTGCATGAAGTAGTAGTTCATACATCGGTCTCCAAAGAAGAAGCAGCATGTTGTTGCTTTAAGAGGAAATGGATTGTCTTTTCAGATATTTCCTTTATTATAAATGCCCCGTTTACATGCGTGTACATTATAATTTAAAATAATGTATCTTAAGGTGACATTAAAAACTGTTTCATATTTAGATTATGTGTGTGTCTAGGATTATGGTGTTCCATATTCTTTGAAAGCAGGTAATCTGGAAAGTGCCATGAAAGAAATAATCACACAGCTCCTATGAGAATTGACAGACTCTGTAGCTAGATCCTCTGACCTTCCTGAAAATCTTTTCCTTGCAATATGAAAAGCTGACTTGGGAGTTTATTTGATATCCGTACATACTACTTTTTATTGAAGTCCCAAGTCTGTGAGGTGATATTTTTCATCTGGAACTGTAGCTGGAGATGTTTTCAGGTCATGTATATTCTGATTGCATGATTTGCATTTGTTTGATCTGTTTGGCTGAGGCTGATTCAAGCAGCAGACACCTTTATTCTGCAAGGGTAAAGTGTGAGGAGATCCTTGGGTGGAGATACTGAATTCACATACACTTAAATTCACATATCAAATTTAACCTAATCAAATGCCATTGAAGTCTTGTTTGACTGATTGGTGACATATTAAACACGTATTTACCTCCCCTTGGAATGTCTGATCTGTAATCATTAAAAATCTATCTGATAACTCTGTATTAGAAGCCTGAAAGGATGTTGTATTTGTGATTACTGATAGACTACAGACCAGAAGAGTGCCATAAATGCCAATTCAGAGTCATCGAATCTTTTTTCAGTTTGTTTCACCTGGTACTCTGTTTGCAACACAGTGGCCTTTTCTTCTTTCTCAATAGCAGTACACACATCCCAAAACAACTTATTGCATGTGATGTGTTTGGTGGTTGTCTGCCAAAATAATACTTCTTCCCTGTCCCTCCATTCCTCAGGCTTTTTGGGATTTCCCCCCTGCCTCGCCCCCTCCCAGCCAGACATTAGGAAAACAATTCTCAGTATGGTGGGAGGGCCTGGTCAGTTTGCTTGAGGAGCACAGTGCAAGAGCTAGCCCAGATCTGCCTCTCTGCCACCCCTTGGGCTACCCAGAGTCTTCTCAAACTGTTGACCTCTCATTATGTGTCTAACAAGAAGGTTATACAAAGAAACATAATTAAGGCTATTCAGTTCATCAAAGTGACTTCTTTGTGTTTATTTTCATAATCATCATTAAGGGATAGCAGTTTGTTTCTGGAACTGGGTGTTCTTTAAGGTCACTTTCAGCCCAAACCATTCTATGATCCATGCTGATTTAGGATCAGCATATGGATTTAATCACCTACTCAAGATCATGTTTAGGTTTATGTTTTCAGCAAGAGGAAGTTAATGTGGTCAATTCCTCCTTGCACTGGCTCCTACAACTAATTGTCATAAGAGCTTTTACCAGGACAGAAATTACTATGGAGAGCTTTTGCTTGGAAGAACTTTCCTTAATGGTTATGCATTTTTCACCAAATATTAGATTTGTATAAGACTTTGGTTACAGAATAAAACTTTTGGTTATGGATTCTGTAATTTCAAAAAATCATTACCTGTTTCTTGAACTAGAATTGGACAAATTTGCATGTTGTTTGTAATAGCTCAAGCCCGTTAAAGACAGCAGTGCAAAAGCTGAGGTTAAAGCTCAGTAGGTCCTCAGTGCTGGTTCTTTTCACTCACAGCTCCAAATTTGGGCCCAAATGCTGAATTTGACTGAATTTCTTTGCAGCTAATTGTGCTGGCTCTTCAAGGCAAGGTGTATCAATGTTGATACTGCAGGTTGCTTATTAAGAGCACAGGAATTTGAGAGATACTATTTTTATTTTCTCTTCTGTTTCTGAGAGATACAGACAGTGTGCTGTCTGTCCGAAGGTAATGAACAGATGCATTTGTTTGTGTTTTGTTTTCCACAGATAAGACAAATTGTTACACTGAAGGAGGATGCTCTTAGTCACAGAGCATTGCTTCTGATTCTTAATACAACCCCTAGTGGTGAGATGAAGCATAAAGCAGGGCTGTGATGACACAAAATGAGAAAACTATGACAGCAAATGTTATCCCCAGGTGAAAATGGAAAACCTGTATTTACAAGCCAGCGTGAACACGTTTTGTGGTTTTTAGATTCTAGACATTCATATACTGAAGCTTGACATGCTAATACTGTTACCTGTAAAATCTTGTAAATTGTTGGGTGCTTGGAAGGTAATTGGATTGCAGTCTTCTGCAATTCTTCAGTAAGAGGAGAAAACAAGGATGCCATTCTTCAAGCCCCTGTAAATAATCAGGAGTTTCTTTGGACTTTGTATAACTATCACTGTATCCATGTAATACCAGTGCCTTTATTTTAACTTTACTGGGATTGGGATTTGTACTGCTAAGAGAAATACTAATTGTGAAGACCCTGATCCTAAGTGTTGAATTAAATCATCAACAAAAAAAAATTAATGCATTATTTGAGCTTTTCCTCTTGAAAAACCATTTTCTCGTATTGCCTTGTTTCACCTTCCCTAAATTTCATTTGGATCATTGTGATTGAAGCCAGGCTGTGCCTGAAGAGTTCTTGTGCAGAACCTTCCTTCCTCATTGAAAGAGTTGTCTTCTTCTGGTGTATTGAATTGGATGGAGCAAGATGAGGATGTATTCTTCCCTCTCAGGCTCTCCCTGCCTTCCTTACTGACTGAACCTGTGACCTTATGAACTATTAAAATTACTTTTTACATCTGTAAAACTGAGGATAAGAGAATTTTCCTAGTTCTATAAATAACCCGTATCTCAGGATATGAGCTGGAAATCCTGACCCAAACACCAATGAAGTGCTTTCCTCACAAGTAATCCTTCTGACGAGGTTATTTGTGGAATATGCATTGCTCCCTGATGGTAAGGGTGCATTAACAGGAGATAATGACAGTATGTTTACTTTTATATTTGCTATGGAGGATGCTCAGGGGCAGCGCTGACCTTAGAGGGTGGCAGGGGAAGAGATGGTTGTTTCTTTGATGTGTATGGGAATGAATGCTGTTTTAATCCTATCATGTTTTTTTCTCCCTCTGTGACCTAATTCAGCATCTTTGGTATATGTGATGAAAGCACCTATCCCTGTTGATCTTGGAAAAAAGATCTGTAAAATATTCACTAGATCACCATCCCCTTTTCACTAAAACTCTGTTATGTGGCTTTGACCTGCAGTTGAAAATTTTCATTTAGCACCTCCCTGCTAGGATACCCACTTGTTCTGCTGAAAAATTCAGCTGGGGTAGGGGCATGGAGGGAAGATATTTTTCTGTGCCAGTGTGGGTTTTACAATACTTGGTAGAGCCTGTTTCCTGAGGCTGTTGCTTCTGATATTTTTATATACAGAAAGGCACTCCTCTGCTGGCTCAGCTTATGTTTTATTTTGTTTAGAGACACTGCAAATAATACTGTGACACAAAAAGTATTATTGTGGAGCTATTTTTAAAAATTTTGTGAAGATATTTTTCTAGGCTTAATATCTTGAAGAGTTTGCTGCCACGTGGGTTAGGGGTTGTTTTGTTTCACCACAGAATATTAATTACTGTTGTCCTGAAGGTCTTTTCTGATGTGATATTTTTCCTTCACTTTTTCACTCTGTCTCTTCAAATCAAGTATCATTAATTTGTTCCAGCCTTCAGGGAATGGTGGGAGAAAGCTAAGAAGGAGTGAGCGTGGGTGATCTTTACAGACACTAGAGTTGCAAATGTTGGCAGAGCAGAACAGTATAGTGTCCTCGTGTGTTGCACAGAAAATAGCTTTTTCCAAGATGCTTTTTGCTTTTTTTTTTTTTCCCTATGTACAAAGAAAGAAAGTTGACAACCAAATAACATTGGCAAGTGCTGCCTTGAATGGTTCATTTGCTGTTTCCTTTGCTGTACCTGTACGGTTAATGGTTTCAGGTTTTATCTTCAGTGGAACAGACCTCTTTATGAAAATATGTAATTACAGTTTTTTGTTAATGCCAGTTCACTCTGGTAGTATAAACTCATCAGTTTGCATGCAGTGATTGAAGGGAAAAGATAGATGAAAGCCTATTACAATCATGTTAGATAACCAGATATGAATATGAATGAGATCATGCTTCTTTTGGAAGCAGAGCCATGTTGTTCAATGTACCTCGTATAACAAACATTCATATGAAAGGCCATTATATTGGGTCTCATAGTTTTGTTCGGACAAGTTACCTAGTGAGCTGTCTAAATGCTTCTGACTTTAATTTGAGTAAATAATGAAGTCTGCAATTCCTAAAACATGTCACTTATAAACAGGAACAGAACTGATGAAACAATGTATGTAACTTAACCACAGAGTTTGTGTCTTGAGCAGCTACAAATAAAAACTTCTGGAGTTTCTTCTTTTGTTTTGTACTTCTCCTTCCTTCTTGTTCTCAAAAAAATAAGGGAGAAAATTGCTCTTTCTTTAGTGATAAAAAAAGCAGTGTGGAATAAAACTGTGGTGTTCTGAACATTTCATATTGCTGTGGCAATATATAATGTTCCTCAGAAAGACACTTGGAAACAAAGCTCATTCAAGCTGAAAGATTGTGTAATCAAAGACATGTGACCCTTATATGTGACTTTGTTCTTAGGTTTTGAGGAAAACAAGAGCTTTCTTGAGCTTGAGTTGAGCCCTTCAGGACCAATACAGTAGGTTTACTTGAAGCACCTGAGAATTTATTGCATGTAGCTCTTGCAGGTGTTTTCCCTCATACTTATTAGTTGTGTAGGGAAGCCCAGTCTTTGACAAGTCAGCTACAAAAGTTGGTCTAGTTGTTTTTCCTTTGTATTTGTGTCCACTGTTGCTTATAAGTACTCCTTCCCTCACTTGGCTTATTCACTCAGTCTTTTGTAACTTTTTTCATTGCTTCAAACTGCCTCCTTGGAGAAATGGTTAGGACACACTTCTCACTGGGGCATGCAGCCTTTTTACCTTCTCATTTTCTGGATCTGTACAAGTGACTATCCACAAGTCAGCTCAGGTGCGTGCAGGTTTACAAGGTGCACTCATTCCTTAGTAAGGATTTGTAAGTACCAGTTGCCCTTGAAAAGCAGTAAGCTCTTGGAAGCTTGTGCTCACTAATGGAATGATAAGCAGCTAAATGCTTCTGAAACTTTGTGCAAAGCAACCTCCTGTGGGATTTGCAATCTGCATATTGCAGTGTAACTCAGTAGGGTGTTTTTTTCTCTTAGGTTTTCTGTGGTGCTTTGCTCAAACACAGGCTCTTGGTTCTCAGTACAGAAACATCCGTAGCTCAGTGATTGTAAAGAACACGTTGTCATGTGATGGATATTATTTCCTACGCAGTGATTTAAAAGATGTTTTTTCTTCATTGTTGTTAATTGTCTTACATGTAAGAGTTTGCCGATGTTGCTTCAGAAGCTGATGATAGAGTTTGCGTATCTGCACCTAATACCTGACAGCATTTGAAGATGGGAGTATAATCCTGTGATACTGGGAATGAAAATTCACTTGAAACATTAATGGTATTTTACTATCAGAATATAATGTTGCACTGATTAAGTATATGATAAATGAGAAAATAAGTGCAGCGTATCCGTAAGTGCACCGTGTCCAAAGTGGTGCAGATAGAAAATTTTTGAATTGACAGTGTTTAATGTACTATGAATATAAATTTTGTTCTTAATGTCCATTTGGAGTGGGAAACCACAAGAATAATCTCTGGACTGAGTCTGTAGGTAGTGAAGGGCAGTTAGTTATCTGAAGGAAGGTATTTGAAGAACATTCAGACTTATTTGTGCCAATAAACACTGCACTCTAAATCATTGTTATACCACTTTGTCATCTATAAATAACTGGCAAAACCACTGCTAAGCTTTGCATTTCCTTTACCACTAGTACTACTTGAAATCAGTGGTTCCTGTTTCAATATTGCTTATTCCTTTGACATAAATCAAAGTGAGATCCTCACAGTGAAGCCGTCAGAAACATAATTTAATTTGTACTAGGACGACAAAAATATTTCTCCTGTCTCCCCCATGTCCAATTTCTGTTTTTAAAATAAAATGGTATTTGATAGGCAGTTACATTGGGAAAATTCTGGTGCTATAGGTTAAGAAGGTGTAGAGTGGATCAAAATACTCATCATAACAAGTAGAAAAAGCTGCTCAGAAACTGATTTCTCAGTAATTGCAAGGGCAGTCCTGTGAACTTATGTCTCGTGTCTTCCCTGAAAACTTCCTCAACAGAGATAAATTTCCAAGGAGTCCACCAATAACCAATGTTTCTTAAACTTTCTGATTATACCAACAATTAATTTGTCAGAAAACAGGGCATCAGCTTCAAATAGCTGAAAACATCTGTGTATGACTGTTGTGCAGTTGTGGGTCTTACTGCCCTGAAAGGTTAGGCTGTCTATTGGCAAGCTCAGATGGACAAATTCTTGGGCAACAAGTTTGATGCCTGAACTGACCCCTGGAAATAATGAGTGGAAACACTGTTTTGTTGTTGCCCAGCGGCAATTTAAGAATATAAAGGAAGGTGGAAAGCGCTGGGTGAATTAAGCAAAGCAGTCTTTTTCAGGGAGAAAAAATTGCTTTGTTATCATAATGAATATCATAAGTGGATGAGTGTTAGAAGGCCATGACTTGATGGTGCTTTTGGGGAATCAGTGATACTGGAAAATATATGAATTCCTCCTCTTGTGGTTTTTTTTTGGACAAACACGCTGCTTTTAATGTTAATCCCACACACATACAAACCATGTCTTATGTTCCCTTTGTCCATAGTTTAAATCCATAATATGTTTATCCTGGAGATCTTCATTAAGAATTGAATTTCCTGCTTCACTATGCTGGGTTTCATTTTATTGTTACCTGATGGAAAAGTATTCATATCTCTTTGCATGTGTTGTTTGATGGCAAATGCTCCAGTATCAAAAAAGGGCCTGTGCAAGTGTAAAGAAATAGGATTTGTCTGGCAAAATTGACAGGACCAACAGATCCAAAGGTAATGCTTGTAAAAGAGTAAACCTGTCTATATAATAACCAGTGTGCTTTTAGATATTTTTTTCTGTAACAGGAAGGAGGAAGGTAGTGGAGTTAGTTTTGTAGAATTGGCACGGAGTGGATATTAGAACCTCTGCTGTGAACTCTTGGTGGGGCAGTGCTGCAGAGTTCTTCATTAGTGAACAGAAGATGTGATTACTGTGACTGACTGGTGGTTGTTTCTGCCTTTATGAATACAAGTATAATGCTGGATCTCTTCTGCCCCACATAATGAAAGATAAAGCATTGATTCAGCTTCCTGGAAGGTCTTCCAGTTTTGCGATCCGTAAGAATTTAGAGTTCAAAAAGAGAGGTGGCAGAACTGTAGCTTAAGAAACAGTTGCGTTCAGTCTATAAATGGAGCATAATACTATATGCATGCAAAACTGCCCTTTAATTTATTTGTAAATAAGGCAGTTCATCAGAATGTGAGTACATGGGTTTTTACATTGCCAGATGTTTCCAGTCTATACATGCAAACGTAGAAAGTGGGAGAGTCTTAAAATATTCTGTGCTATTCCAGGCAAGATACTAACTGGATTAACTCTATGTAACAGTGGAGATTTTCAGTAGGAATTCTGGGGTCTGACCATCATAAATTAAATCTCAATGCTAATTCTTGATTTTGAGTGTCTTCTTCCCACTGCTTTTACCTTCTGATTTTAAGCTTTTCTTTTGGAACTACTTTAGTTGGCAAGGTTGACTTTGAGGGCTTTTCGTCTTTGATTGGGGTTTTTTGTGGGTTGTTTTTTTTCTTTCCTGTATACATTTCTGCATCTGTTGCCAAGTATAAAAGAAGTAGACTGCTCTATGCAAAGTGCCTGGAATATCCATCTAATATCAATTCTCAAGACCAATTCAGAATTTTGGAGGTCGTGAAATTGCAGAACTCTGCACTTTTTCCTTCTGTCTTCACTGATTTGCTCACTGCTTTTCTGACTTGTGACAAATTCATGGACATACAGCTACTTGGAGAAAGCTTTGTAATCTTTCTGTTTTCTCTGTAAAAGCCTCAGGCCTCAGTGTATTTACCTGTTCACACATCTCCATACCAAAAAAAAGAAAAAAAAAAGTCTAGTTTCTTTGTGCCTTGAGTACAAAAGTTAAAGCCATTTAAAAATCTTCCAGTCTTGTTCAACTTCAGGTTTTTTGCAGTTGGAGCAAATGGGGGCGGGCGATAATTGGTAGAGCTGTACAGTTATATAACTAAGAGCTTTGCTGCTGGAAGTTAGGAGAGCAGATTGCCTGGCCATCAATATGTGACATGTGTCTTCCCACAGTGTCCGTGCAGAGGAGTGCAGTCAAGAAGTGTGTATTGGTTTGGGAGATTAATGTGTTCAAATAAAAATGTTATTAAAAAATTGCCTTTTGGAGTACAAGTATTTTTTTTAAGAGAAACAGTAGTGGTGTTATATCGCTTGGGAATTTAAGTAGTATTTGTTTTGCATAATTAATGCCAGATATTATTTTTAGGTAGAAATTGTAACTGTTGGTGGCTTTTAGCATGAAAGTTGTCATCTAAAACTCACAGTTGGGAATCAGCTTGGAAAAAGAGATTACACAACATAGCACAGTGGTGATAAGATAAAATATGCTATTTTATGGGGAAAATATCATGTTACTATCACAGAAGAAACATCAGCTAGCCAGAAATCATGAATTTTGCCATCAGTTTCACAAAAATATTCATG